>CBVK0101073882.1:0-14264 GCA_900067695.1 Picea abies
GTTAAGGTGCTCGGGGGTGGCTTCGGCCTATGGTTGGGTGACAATATTGCTATATTGTCTATGCTTAAACGATCACATCCATTACTTTTTAAGAGGTTATGGGACCACACTATCTTCGGAAAATCTAACCGATGGAAGATAGATTGGGAGGATTTGCTCAGTTATAGTTGTAGTTGCAGCCAGTTCTTGCTGCAACAACGAAACCCTAACCCTCTTGTTGAGGCACCTTAAGTGAAGAGATTGACCTAATTTCTTGATAGCATAGTGTGCCCTAGCCTAGCGCATCTCCTGGTACTCTCAACAAGCTAAGATGTCAAGTTTGAGTTTTTGGTCAAAATCAAGGGTTGACCAAGTCAAAGAAATTATGACTTACTCTATGAAGTTAGAAAACAAGTTAGAAAAGTCTTGTAACTTCAGAGCATCGAAGACAAAGATTGATCTCATCCTTGCAGAGAATAAAGTGTTGGATATTGTGAAAGGAAATATTGTAGAACTAGAGTTTGAAGAAGGAAAAGAGAAGGAACCTCAGAACGTTGCAATCATGGAGAAGTTCAAAGATAGTGACATCAATGCCATGAGCATCATAGTGGATTCTATAAAATACCACTTGATACCCTACATCTCCCATCTTGATTCATCTAATAAGATGTATGATGCCCTAACAAATCTCTTCTCGGTTAGAAACATTGGATAGGTAATGAGTCTGAAGAATGAGCTCTATGACATGAAGATGAATGATGATGAAAGCATAACGTCATACTTTGTGAGAATATATCAGTTAAAAGAACAACTACAAGCTATTGAAGAGATCATTTCAGAGAAGGAATTGGTAAATATAGTACTCAATGGTCTTCCCAAGACATGGGATGCATTTGCCACAAGCATGAACACAAGGAAGGAGTATCCTACATTTGAAGAACTTTGGATTTGTTGTGCGCAAGAAGAATCAAGTATTAGTGCAAAAGAGAAACCCCAAAAGAAATACGATGATCAAGATTTCATGTCAAGGTTCAAGAACTTCAGGAATAAAAATAAGTTTGGCTCAAAGAAGAAACCAAATCAAGATAAATATATGTCAAAAATACAACGCTTCAACTGTCGAAAATATGGTCACTACAAGAATCATTGTCCCAAGTTAAAGAAAAGGAAGGAAACACATGAATCATCAGTTGTCGAAGAAAAGGAACCTTCAAAGAAGGCCAAGCAGGACAAAGCAGACTTCTTCTAAGGCAAGGTAACAATATTCTTCATAGTTCTTGTACATACCATGTTTACATAGTTTTTTGTACATATCTTGCATATCTATTTTCTAGAAGATAAATATGTTCGAAGAGAAACAATACCTATGGAAGAACAACAAGATAAGAATTGTTATCACGATGACTACAAGTCAAGCAATGCACATGAAAAGATGAATTACATCAACAACCCCTGGTAACAATTCACATGGAAGCTATCAACATAAAAACAGCTGCAAGATAAGCCGAAATCAAAAGAAACCTAGAAGAAGTAAAATCTGAAAGAAGCCAACAATCAAAAGGAAAAGACTTGTGACACCTTGCAGAAGGCAATAAGGATGTAGACGAAAGCGTGGGTTCTCTTAGTTGGAGGGAGCCAACTATATAATTCCAAAAGAAGAGAATGAATTCATGCATGAAGCAAGGATTAGGAGGGAGCTAATCCTAAATAATATGATCCATCAAGGACTATGAAGTATCTATCCATGTTCCCATTGATGAAAACAACCATGAAAAAGAATCACGTGTTTAGAAGAAGTCTTCTTTGAAAAGAAGTCTTAAAGTATCCTTGGTTGTTCATCCACATCCATGAAGTTATGATGAAAGGAAGAAGTTGAAATCTTCAGTGCCTGGAATATATAGAAAACTCCATGGACCCAAGAGCTAAAGATAAACATGAGGAAGAACATGAATATTCCAAGAGAGAAAGAAAATCCAGAACAACCAGTCATTATATCAAGAATCACAAGACTACCAGCTTGGTCTAAACCCACTAAAATCAACCAAGCAGAGGAAATGAAAGTTGTGATGAAGAATAGTGTATGGAAGAATTATGAATGAAAGAATTACGAGATCCATAACTAAAGGTTCTCCCAGATGGAGGGAGAGGACTATGATGATAGCTTGTTCCAGTAACCAGACATACCTATACCTGAGACATTATTTCTGCTGCCGTATCCATGGGTTGGAGTCTACATCAGATGAATGTAAGGATTTTTCTCCTCAATAGAGTAATTGAACAAAGAAGCGTGTGTAGAGAAACCTCAAGGTTTTGAGGTATACCAGAAAGAGACTCTTGTATGCAGATGGAAGAAGGTATTGTATGGATTCAAAAAACTTGGTGCAAAGCCTCCAATGCATAGCACAAGCATGGTGAAAACTTTCTATAACAGAGATATTGTATCAGAATAGTTACTCAAAATTCCAGGATGATGGTTTGCTAATCCATGACAAACTCTCATGAAGACAAGAGTAAGTGCCACTTGGATATGTTCCAGTTTGAGCCTTTCCATGATGTTATGATCTAGCAAGAAACAAAAGAGTTGAATCCAACCACGATATATTGTAATGATCAGAGCTATATGAAGCCTTCAGAGAAAAACCAGTGTTCCAGAAAGACCGAAGTACATTGAGATCAAGAATTAAATTCTTCGTGATGAAGTCCATAAAAGAGAAGTGGTTCTCCAATATATATCTTCACAGATGAGCAGATAGTAGACAATTTGGTAAATCCTTTATCCAAGATGAAAGAGTTTGTGTACTTAACAAACAAGCTAAAGCTCGTGGAGACGACTTCCTTATTGAAAAGGGAAGAGATGACTCCCAGGTTGGGAGGGAGCACTGATGTGTTATTGATTTATGGACAGTCATTTTTCAGTTTGAAAAATGGTCCAGGATGAGCAGTTCCTTTCCATTTCGGAAAGTGGTTTGAGATTTCTGACGAACAGGCATTTTTCCAGTTCGGAAAATATTCCAGATCGAACGGTCATTTTCGTAATGAAAATGGTTCGATGGTTTGTTGATGCACCATGGACAATGATTCCCCTTGTTTCCAGTGTGGGGGAATGGTCTAAGACAGTCTCTCTTCTTGGTAGTCACTCTCAGTAGTGGTCAAGAAGACTAGTCCACCTCACCGGACAGTCATTCTTTTGAAGCTCACAGTTGTGAGAAGTTTCGAAGAATGGCATGTTTTGGACATTGGTGCAGGACAGTCATTTCCTTAGGAAATGGTTCGGACAGTCATTCCCTAGGGAAGATTCATTCTTTCCAGGTTTCACTTTGTTTAGTGTCAGAGGAATGGCCCAGATAGGTGAATGGTCTAGGTTCAGAAATCATGGATAGGCATTCCCTAGGGTAGACTCATTCTCTCCAGGTTGCACTTTGTTTAGTGCCGGAGGAATGGCCCATATAGGTGAATGGTCCAGGCTTAGAAATCATGACAGTTATTCTTCTATGCTTGAGAACAATAGTCCAGTAGCTCATGACTAATGCTTTACTTTCTGAGGGAATATGCTCTTCCATATCTCACGGATGTGAGTGGAAGAATGGCCCAGATGATTCATTTCATATCATGACATTGTTTTTCTATGCAAGTTGATATCAGATGATATGATTTCTATTGAGACTGTATGTCTTTGGATAGTATATGTATGCTACTATGGTGGATGTGTTCCATTGGTTGTGAATATGTGTCACTGATTAAATAGTTGTGTGCTACTTGGTGTGGTAGTGTACCACTGGATTGTAGTTGTGTACTACTATGGATAGACACAGTTATGTCCTATCAAATGACATTGTTCTGATTTCCATGAAGACTATCAGCTAGATGGATAGTCAGTGTGTTGGTGGACTGACATTCTCCAGGTGGAAAATGGTCCAGGATAGTTATTCTTCTAGGATGTATGTCCATATTAGAAGAATAGTCCTTGTAGCCCATGGTGTGGCTTTCAGCATCTGTTGGAACAATTATTCTTCTAGGACATATGTGTGGATTAGAATAATGGTTCTTGTATCACTCTGTGGAATGAGTGACTTATTAAACATCATCTCTGATTACTCAGATGGAGTATGGTTTCAAGAGTTGATGCAGTTGATGTTGTCAGATGACACTGATAGTGATGATGGTGCTCGTGATCTAATCATGAGATAGTATATTAGACTATGATGATGTTACTGGTTGAATGGTATGTTTGTGCTCAAGACCATTGCCTTCAATACCTCCCTAGCTAGGAGGGAGTGTTGATAGTATGGTAGCTGCAGGAGGTATTTACCTCCATGTGTAACCCTGACAAGAATAGAATATTCCAGGAAGCAAGAAGTAACCCTAAAGCATTGAATATAATCCTAGAAGACAAGTCCAGGAATTAATTAATATTAAGTATTTAGTCTCCAGAATGAGAAGTCGGCCCAGACAGCTTAGGAAACGGTATAAATACAAGTATCCAGACCTCATTTTGTACATATTGGTCAGAATTGCAGCTAGGAAGAAGTGTGCACTGCAGGAACTAGGCAAGTGTGCAAGTCTGAAGAGTAACTGTAGCCGGCAGCTGCCGCAATCTGGTTTCATGGTTTAGGCTCGGACTTTCTGTTGGTTATGGTTGGACTTTCTAATCCATCTTGGTTATCTTTATGCATTAGCCTTGGTTGGCTATTGGCTTGCTTTCGAAATCATTCTCTGTCAAGGTTAAGGTGCTCGGGGGTGGCTTCGGCCTATGGTTGGGTCTATATTGTCTATGGTTAAATGAGCACATCCATTACTTTCTAACAAAACATACCTACAATCAATTCTTCCTTGAAAATGCATGGTCAGATTTCATTCCAAGTGTTAAGGTGCTGAAAAATGTTGCAGGTATGCAATCTGCTTGCTTCATAGTCCATATATAAATACACAGGTGTTAAGAGAGTTATCCTCATAGCCCAAGACCTTGGAGTGCTCCCTTTTCCACTTCTAGATGAATATACCAATTTTCTCCTGCAATTATACCCTTTGGATGACTTGGACATACAGTAAATTAAGGGTTTCTAGGTTGTCTTTGGCTGCCAAGAAGTGCCCAGAATGGACCCTCCTTTG
The DNA here is from genome assembly GCA_900067695.1 of Picea abies. Classification (NCBI taxonomy): domain Eukaryota; kingdom Viridiplantae; phylum Streptophyta; class Pinopsida; order Pinales; family Pinaceae; genus Picea; species Picea abies. The sequence continues at coordinate 5,089 of CBVK0101073882.1, forward strand.
TTATAATAGTTGATATGTGACCACAAAATGAAACTGACCTAAAGTTGAAAGAAAGGTCTGGAGGGTACTTTTGTTTTGTCTACTGGTCAAATCAACCGGCCAAAGTTTCAACCTTTCCATTCAATATCATTTGTTTGCATCAAAATACAAGTAATGTTTCCAAATTAACATATTTTAGCATCAATTCACTTGCAGACAAGACATATAAAGACATATATCATAGGTACTTCCTTTTCCTCAAAATGAGAAGCATCAACATAATCTACAATGTAATTAATTTGGTATATTGTTATATTATATGCAAGTGTTTGTATGGATCATGAGTGGAGGAAATCATAAGTATCCTCCTTGTTTTATTAATTGTTTAATGATTTTTAGGAACTGTGTAATGAGTTAGTTGCAAACAACAAACCAAGTTCTTCATAAACAACAAATCAACATGGGTTAGATAACATAAAGGACTTCCTATTAAAAATTTGAATCTAGATTGGTAAGTATTCACAAGAATATTCTAAACTAATTAACAAGACTAAATAATATAGTGTACAAACATATATAATTTGAACCATGTAAATATTATATAAAAATTCAAGTACTACAATATATAAATGAGTTTCCAACTGGATATAAACTATTTTATAAAACATGATGATCATTTATCCCCATGACAACATGATGACCATTGATCTACATCGATGACTTTTTCAAATACTTCTTTGGCCACTGAGTGAAACTCCCTTCCATCTCCTTCAAATGGATATATCCATCTATTTTACCAACATAAGGGGGATGTTACTTGTGACCCTAATGATATTTACATTTGCAACTTCAAGACTCAATGCCAATCTGTGGATCACAAAAAGTGAGTGAATTCATCCAATGTTGGCACTAGCACTATCATGTGGATCCAATACTTTCACTTTCTCCCCTTCTTGGAGTACTTCATATCCTACTGGAATTAATGGGCACTGTAAAAAACAAAAACATGTACATAAATATTAGAAAAAAAAATTATTACAATTATATTCTAAAAACATACATAGTTATTGAAATAATAAAATTTAATGCGCTCACTACAGAGTCAATATTTGAAATACCAGTGAGGATTTGCACTAATTGGAAATGTCCAAGCACATCAATATTGTCATCATTTAGATTTTTTTGCAATAACGTGTTTTCCTTTAATATTCTACATGTGATAAGGACCATACCTTAAAAATATGCACTCTTTAAAATCTTCTAAAATACCAATGTTGTTATAAGGACTATACCTTTGCATGTTTTAGTGCGTGTAATATTATAACACGAGGGGTTGAAACTTCTTGGACCTTTTCTGAGTCTTTCACCATTCTTGCACCATCCAAATTTACAAGTTCTTCCTATGATTGATAGGCATTGCCATTAAAAAAAAGATTTTTCATGAGTGAAGGTAAATGGAAGAAAAACATCAACAAATTACAAATTCAAGTGAAGAAATGGGGAATGAAAATTAGCTTACCTCGTCTAAATCAATAAATCCCTCAGCCTTATTCCATGCAATAACAAGAGGTTTAATGGAGGATACTAGGGATGGCATTCTCTCTGCTAACCCATTTATACATTTCATTGCATGATTATAATCGTCACTCGGGGTTTAAACATTTTATGTGGCTCCTATTTGGCTTCTCTGGACTTCAACGGATGGAAAGGAACTTTCTGTTGTATTTTTTGACATCTTATTATCTTTAGAATTTTCATTTTTCATATATTGAGCTATTTCTTTGACACCCAGTTCTCTACTATTTTCTTCAACCTACAAATCATTGTCAACACACAATTAGTTGGGAAAACAAATCAAAATGCAGAACACAATGTACAATATTCAGCAAAAAATCCATACAATTACAAATATGTGTTTTTTTGCTCGCAACCTACCTCGACCATAAATATATCAAACCTTCACAAGATCCCTTTCTTTCTTCCCTCTTGTACTTTTAACCAAATAATATTAAGAAAGTGTAGTTTCCTTCAAATCTTCCAACTATTTGGGATTCAAACTTCTCTACCTATCCTTTCCATATAAGAGTAATTTTATGCATTTATGTCTGAAATCATTCATCAAATTATCATTATTTGTTTGTAATATTTAGTGGATATCCTTCAACAAATAGTATCAAAAACATTTTCCATGTGTTGTATCACTTGATCAATATTAGTTGGATCTTGATCTGAAAAGTTGGATTTGGTAACATCCAAATGAGACCCGATTCACGTGCCCAACTCTGAGGCCCACCTTGTAGAATTTTTTCTAGTAGGTTGGTCATATTTTACCTCCACCAAGTAAGCCTTCTTACCTTCTGATTTATTTCTTTGGCTTCCCTTTCTATAGATTTATACACAACTTGACCAATTCTTTGTCTTGTGGTGAAAGTTGGTACATCTTCAAAACCAGAATTGTGTGGATTGGTAGATACAATATGTGTAGCTTTTGGCACCTTGCTTGAAAGAGATGTAATTGGTGTATGTTCTATGGCAGAAGGATGAACTAGTTTATCCTTAGCCTCAACATGTGTGGCACTAGGTAGCTCACCAGTCTCCTCAACTATACCTTCAAATATTTTATTTAATTTTAAATAAAGTTCTCACAAATTCGATGGTCCATATATCAATCTTTCAGGAAAATCTTGGTCATGATCATGTGATAAATCAGACTATTGATCATCTGTATTTTCATCTTCATCTCCATGTATTGATATAGCAATGTGTTGGCTTCTACGAGTTGGCAAAATATGTCTTTACTTACCCTTTGTTTCTACTCATTTCCTATACAATCCAAATTTCTTGTATAAAACCAAAAACTTATCAAATTTGTATCAAAAGCATATATGGCATACATCATTAAATAGATTATATACACTTTCATGAAATATGTATAGAAGTGAAAAAGTTAGAGGAGTAGGAGTAACTACTTACTTATTTACCAAACTGAGAGATGATAAATTTTCTTCATTTCTTGTGACATGTTCTTTATGAAGGCGCTCGTATTATGTCACATTCTCATCATTGCTAGTGTCACTTTTTCACTTCGAGCCCTTATTCTCCATATCCTTTATGTCCAACATTTCACATAAAAAAACATAATTAGTGCATAGACATACAAAGACTAGAAAATATCTATATATTTCTAAGCAATAATCCATGAGCATAACATTATCGTCGCCCTATAATTTCATTGATAAGAAATGTAACTTATACAATAAAAATCAAAACACTTAAAATGATTAAAATATCACTGAGTTGGTCCTTCTTGCCTCTTGATCAGATCTGGATCTAGAGGTAATTGCCACATAAATTTTATTTCAACATTCATCTTGTCTATGGATGATTGTTGCCTCTACAATTTTTTCTAGTCATTATTATGACATTTTATCTTACCTCATGTTGGTCACTTTTGAAAACATCATCCTTGTATAAGCCCTTAAAAATGAGTTTAAACCTCTTTGTCATATTCTATAAGGCATGCGCATACAATGGTACCAAGAGCCAGACACAACACTTGGAAATGGAGGGTTGGGAAAAAAAAATTGTCTTGGGTACATAAGGATTGCACCATATCTTAGTGAGCTAACAATTGTGGGAACGTGTTCCAAAGCCAATTAAGGACATGTGGAAGTTGTCGGTTTGAAATTTTTTGTTGGATTGGTAAAATAGCATATCGAATTTTTTTAATCATTGTTATGGTACTATAAATGGTCATTGGAAAAGTTAGGAACCCAATATGTGAACATCATGGATAACAGAAAAGGAAAGAAGAAAAGAATAGGAGGATACTGCATTATGGTATATAGATTGGTGATCATGTTGTCATGTATCAAATTTCTCTATATTTAAAATCTCTAGTTCATTTTTTAATAAACATTGTTGTTGTCTTTCAATGGTTCTATGGCTACATTGTACACTCGATTTACGAGATAGCAACCCTTAATATGTTTGGATCTATTGCATTGATTTTAGTTTGATCAAGTTGATTTATAGTGCTTTCTCTAGAAAATAACAAACTACTTGGAAATTGAGTTGCACTATGTCTTCAAGTTGGACAAAGAAAAATCTATCTGAGCATCTGTGATGGTGTAATTGTTAGATGAATCTACCTCAAATGATATAATTTTGTGATATAATCTCATATCAATTCTACACCGTGTGTTGGAAAGAAGAGGAAAAAATGGTGATTTTTGGCACTCTAAATTTCAAGATTTCTTAGTGGCTTTGGTTGATAAACAACGTGATCATGTTGAAAAGTGGATTGATTGTAACACAACAGAATTTTCTTGGAATACCAATGTACAAAAGTTGCAACTGGAGGCAATTTTAGCACTTGCATAACTAAAACAAGGAATCTTTGTACGTGGTTATAAATGTTCTGTGAGTTTTTGGAAATGTGTTCTAGAGAAAGGCCATTCCTTTGATCACCCTTGTGTGGGTAACCATTGTTGCAATGAGAAGTGCACATATTTCTCACTTGAATAACACCACAGAAATGAAGTGGAGGAATGCAGGGATTTGGCAGGGCATGATGGGAATCATGATTGCAAAAAGAAAAATCAAACATGTATGAAGCTTTGTTTTTTATTTGAAAAATCATCTAATTGAAGCAAATATTGTTTCTTGGAGGTTGTACATTAAGGTATTCGTAAGTGTAGTTCACCTCAACATATGTGTAAGATGAAATGTTCTCTTTGAAGCTGCAAAAAATCCTTGTGTGATACAAATTGAGCTTGGGATCATAGAAAACATGCATGTCATGAGAGCTATTGTCCTAAAAAAAATGCATCATGGAGGGTTGTCCTAGAAGCTATAGTCACAAAGATCACTTCCATGAATTGACAAGTGATGAACATCTCTGTGGTAATGAGCATGCTTGTTGCAGGAAATGTGAAGCAGATGGCATTTGTAATATTTTCATTGAACTTGTGCGAAAAACATGGTCATTTCAAAGAAGAAGAGGTTCCTTTGAGTATGAACATGTCTCTAAACACAAAATGGTCAGTGAAAGGATTGTTTCATTATCACTCCACCTTTTGAAAAATACCATGATGGTGAGCATGTTCACACACTAAATCCATATGTAGTGCATTATTGTAAGGTAAGATGTCAAGGTTGTAGATATTTTTGTCAAAAACACATAAATCATTCTGGTTTACATCATACGGTTCATGGCATGGGGACGTCACCTTGTTGACCAATATCTTATCACGTTCATTCATAAAGGGGGTTTTAAATTGTGAAAACTAAAGTCAATATATTGTAGGTATTGGTGGGGGATGTGGGGTCTCAAGGGGTTTATAGGTATTTGAGGGTATAAAAATGGGTATCTATTGAAAATAAGGGTTTCTTTTATTGGAAAAATGTATTGGGAAGGGGGTTCAACAAATGGATTTGGGGATATATTTACCAATATCTAGTGAAATTAGGGGTATTCTTTAATACCCCACGAACGAAGACGCTACGTCATAGGTTCACTAAGTGAATACCCTGTGGTTCATGGGAACATGAGGAATGACATTTTTTTCTTCAAAACATGAAGAATTTGATATCTAGAGTAGGAAATGTACTTGGGGTGAATATGATGTGGCAGAGACATGTAACATGCATTGTAAACCACAAGGTTGGGACCACATTCATATGATTCACTCTACTATGTATGAAAATTGCACAAGTCATATCTATGATGGCTCTTGACATGAGACAAGAAAATTTGGCCATGATGAGGATGTGCCAAAAGATTGAATTACCCATGAGACAAGAAAAATTGGCCATGATGAGGATGTGCCAAAAGATTAAATTACCCATGAGACTTACTGGAAGAAAACATGGCTTGAAGATCCATGTATTGATGATGATCAAACAAAGTTTGCTTTATGTAATCATCTACGCATGTCTGAGGAGCATAATGAAATTGTTGTTAGTTCCCCAAGGTCTTACTACACAAAGAAATTATAGCATTTTCCAATGAAAATAAATGCTTCTATGTGTTGGAAATATTTTTGTCATTTATTTCAAAGACAGGGGGAGACTACATATGTCCAAGATAAAGATTGCAAGATGGAGATTGTTGGAAACATTGTTTTTGGAGTATTGATGCTCAATTTGGATACCCTATCTTTGGAGAAAATTTTACCCTGTATACCTAGCTCAAATGGGAGTGTAGGTTATATTGTTGGAAATTTTATTCCAATACCTTTCCAATGGTATATGGCATTCCCTCTAACTCCCTAAGAATGAGAAGATATGAATGTTTGCATCTGACAACCAAACTAGAAAATTTAGGTCAGCTCAGCCAGTCTTTACAGGTCGGCCCGGAAAGTGAGGACAAAAACACTATAAATACATGATAGATGTGTGCATTTTTAGTGCAATAAAGAAAGAGATCAAGTCTGAGGTGCGTAGAAGTGATATGAGGTGTGTTAAAGGAATTTGGGTGTCCTTTTGGGATCTAAAGGTGTGCAAGAGAATTCTAAGGGGTTTTTCTTGGGATTTTCTTGTTCTTAAGGTGTGCTATTTTGAGGTTGTGATGTTTCAATGTGTTTTGTTTTTAGGTTGTGATGCTACAATGTGTGTTATTGTGAAGTTGTGATGCTGCAGTCTGGGATCATATTCTGGAATGATGTTATGAGGCTCACTAGGGAATGAAGGCTAAATGTGACTAGGATTTGAAGCTATGTCTGTAGTATGAAGCATGCATGTGAAGTTAGAAGTACTCTATGTATGAATATATTTTATACACATATCTTTTTGAGTTGGTTCTCAGGTGAGGGGATTGATGTCTCCATTAGGTCGGTGCTTGCAAATATTGTTACAGTAGGTTAGTGCCTACAGGTGTTGTTGAGTTGGTGTTCAGTTAAGGAGATTGGTGTCTCTAGTAGGTTAGTGCCTACATATTACTGAGTTGGTGCTCAGTTAAGGAGATTGGTGTCTCAAGTAGGTTGGTGCCTACAATATTTGTAACAGTATATTGGTGCCTATAGACATTTATAAAGATGAGTTTTTGCTTTTCTCCCCATTGGGTTTTCATGTTAAACTATGTGCATTATGATTTGAGTTTATAAGTGATTATTTTTTCTCCTCTAATGAATGATTAATGAATGGTTAAATAAATTAAAAAGTATCTCATATTGATTCACCCCCACCTCTTAGTATAAGCATAAGTTCAACAATTGGTATCAGGGCAAGTTCCTTTAGAGATAATTTAACCACTGGAAGGTAGATCTCGAGCACATATGGATTGTAAGGAAGGTCTCTCTACAAATAGAGATCCTATGTTCGATGGAACAAACTATGCAACATGGTCTATAACAATGAATATATGTTTGAAGGCCCTTGGGTTTGGTATTTGGGAATTGGTCACAACTGATTATATAGATGAAGATGGGAAGGAGTCAAGTGAAAACAATGCAAAATAAATAGATGTCATCTTGAGTGGCCTACTAGATTATTTTATTGTCAAGGTAATGAAGTGTACATCAATTAAACATATTTGGGACAAGCTACAAAACATTTATGAAGAGAGATCCAGTGGTTTTTCCTGCTATGAGTCAGAGACAGAAGAAGCACAATTTGTGAGAAAGCTAAAAGGAGGACCTGGAAAATACAAAGAAAGGGAATATAGTGATAATGAAGAAGAATATCTCTCCATAACCATGGAAACAAAGCCTTTTGATTAATAAAATGAAGATAATCAGAAAGAAAATCTAGATTCAGAGGAAGTGAATCTTGAAGTAGAACTCGTTAGTGTCTTAGAAGAAATAGGAAGACTTAAGGAAAAGAATATAAAGCAGAAGGAGCAATTGCAAAAACATGAAAAGAAGGATCGTGATCTTGAAGTAATAGAGAAGACAATTATTATCCTAAATACTAAACTAGAAGAAGCAAAGAGGATAGAAGAAGTGGTGAGAAGCCAACTAAAACAAAAGGAAGGAAATTGCGAGAAGCTAGAGGCTAAAATTGTTTCCTTGAGAAAGGAATTAGAGAAAAAAATTGACCAGTTGAATAGAAGATTGATATTTGGAAAGAGTACTAAAATATTAGATAATATTTTTAGTTTCCAAATGTGACCATTCATCAATACATGTCTTGGCTATGGTGATAAACAAAAGGCCGCCAAGGGAGATGCAAGAATTAAGGTCACAAATCCATCAGAAAAGGAAAATGAAGAAAATCCTAAAAGCTATGTTAATATTCTCAAAGGCTCCATAAACAATGAAAGTAGAAACAAGAAAGGAAATGATGACCAGTAGAAATATGATTCTTCTCACAAGAATGAGTTTAGAAGAGTCGTTCCACCAAGAAGACCTTTCATAAACCGATACCAAAATCTATTTCTTGGATATTGTTTTTCTTGCCATAATTTTGGTCATAAAGAAATATATTGTAGAGCTTATGAAAGAAGTGATAATGTGAGATATAGAAATAGAGGTTCTTACAAAACCTCAAAGGATGAATACGTGAGCGATAAAACCAGAAGTTATCATGGGTTTGCTATCAGAAACTATAATTCATTTGCTCCTCTACTTGATACTAAATGTTATAAGTGCAATAACTACGGGCACATAGCACATGATTCTAGAATTAGCATAATAAAGTCTCCTGAGCAAAACAAGGAAGAAGATGTTCTTACCAATCATATAGAAGAATACACCAGGGTGTGGAAAATCAAGCAAGAAGAATCGAAGAAGGAAGAATGTGGATTTTCACTTTATGCTCAAAATGAAGGGACCCAATGGTACATTGAAAGTGGATGTTCAAATTACATGACAAGGGACTAGACCAAGTTTCTCACCTTGAAGGAAGAAAAAGGAGGTAGATTTACTTTTGGAGATAATGCTTCTACAAGGATAGTTAGAAAATGTATTGTTAGTCTTGATAATGGAAAGACTAAGACATGAAATGTCTGTTGGATTACTGAGAAGGGGGGTGAATCAGTAATAGAGAAATTCAATCCTTTTTAACCACAAAATGCAAGTTTTATATCAATGTAGCATTATCATCCAATAGTTGCAGAGTAAATAAACAATGAACAAATGAGCAATCATACACATACATAGTACACCAGTGTTTTTACGTGGAAACCCAAAGCGGGAGAAAACCACGGAATGTTTTTTCTTATATGTCTTTAAGAATTACATTCATTGGAAGCACCA
>CBVK0101073883.1:0-16434 GCA_900067695.1 Picea abies
CCCACTTCTAACCACTTGTCTACTTAGTAATTTCTCCATTAACTCTATTGTTTAAATAATTTATTTTGTATCCACTTTGGATTATAGTACACTCATCACTTCACTTTATTATTTACCTTCTAACATCTCTTAAACCACTTTGACTACTTTGACCTTTCGGGGCTTCTAGATGACTCATGAGGGTTCTCCAACTTCACTTGGCCATAACTCTCTAATCGTGAGGAGTTATGTGACATTACACATACCACCGGAAATCGAATGACATGTACTATCCATCTAGAATAGTCTTACCTTCAAATATATTAAAACTCATACCATTATACATCAAACAAACTTGGGTCCATTACCCAAATCTTTGTGCTACTGGAATTCTCTACCGGACTTTCTTCAAGGGTTGACATCAATGAAAACCAACCCAATTAATCAACAATATTCACCTTCTTGTTTGATTTTTGTAGCAAGAATTTACATATCTACAGGTTACCAAAGGCTTGGAGGAGTGGATTTCAGATCTGTAAATTCATTTGTCCAACCAACCAAAGCTTCTTTTATTTTCTGTTTTCATTTTCAGCCATCTATCTTTCAATTTTAATCATTTTTCTAATCTAATATTGCAATCTAATCTACTTTTTCATGTTCATTTTTTTAATAAAATAATTTCTGTTTATACTAACAAAAAACCAAATTATTTCAAGTCTTCTAGGTATTTTCCAACAAGAAAAGCTTGTTGTTTTTTTTGCAGGTTTTCAACAGTTTAAAGAGGATTCTTACCAGTTTTTCATCCCAAAAGACTCAAGGAAGCATCCAAGAGTTGTGGTGCCAAAACCCACTTCCCCTTTCATCTTCTAAAGCATTGTAAGAAGCCCAAGAGAGTCTCTTGGGCTTGCATTTTCTCTACTTTAATTTCCAAATCCGTAAATTGTAATTTAGTTGTAGCATATCGCCCACACCTTGCATAGTGCTTGGCTTTGCCATCCATGAAATGTCGTGAAGGCTAGCTTAAAAGTTAAATTTATTTTCTTTGCCTAAGATTGTTGCCCCAATTCTCCCACAAAGAGAAGGTTGAGTGGCTAGGTTAGTTTGTTTTATTTCATTTAAGTTTATTTTCTTTCACTCACCTTGACACAAAATCGGTAGGTTTGTCCTCCACATTGTGCCATAATTGTGAGGTTTCATTTTAATTCCAAGTTGTTTCATTTAATCAATTGTTCCCACACCTTGCATTGTGCTTGGCTTTTCCAACCTTGCAATATTGTGAAGGCTAGTTTAGTTTCGTTTTTGCAAAATTAATTGAATTTGTGCCCCGCCTTCTGCCCCGTATTCCCTCCCCTTGCCACTTTGTGGATCTTGGATAACTAAGAAAGGGAAAAGGAATGTATGGATAGATTAATTAGGTACCCAAATTATTATTGTTTCAAACCATCAAAATAGGGTCCTCCTTGTTGAGCGCCCATGCATTCCGGATTTGACATGTGGAGCTAGGGAAGAACCTTGTTTGTTGTTCTTATTGAGCACCCAACACTTCCTTTTGGTTGAAAGGATAAGGACTTGGGGTAGTCACATAGATTAGGATTGATACAACTCATATTTAATCTCCTTAAGCTCAAGAGAGACCTAAAAACTTACTAAAATCAACCTACATACTTTTCACAACATTTTCTTTCCAAGTTTCACTTTTTCATTCAAGCATTTTACTTTCAAGAAAATTACTCTCCAAGCAACTTTACTTTTCAGCAAATTATTTGATTGTGGATATTTACTTTACTTAAAACATTCTTTATTCTTGGTTACAAATATTCTTCATTCTTTGGGAAATAATTGTTTTAAGTGCAAAGTCATCCTTATTATTTTATTCATTGCACTTTATTTCAAGTTGTAGAAATATCTTTAGTGTGCATATCTCATTAAGTTAATTTTGGTTATATTTAGGCACTGGTCTATTTGTGTCTTGTAAAAGAAATTTTTTTCTTGTCATTTGAAAGAATTGCATAATTGCATTTGATGCTTGTCATTGGGTTGGGTCTCCTTAATTGATAATTTAATTAATTCCAAGAATATTAACAACAAAAATTCACATAGTTTAATAGGGTCTACCCCCCTTGGCTTCCCTAGGATTGAGTGTGTTATAAAGTAATGGATGTGCTCATTGAACCATAGACAATATAACAATATTTTCACCCAACCATAGGCCAAATCCACCCTCGAGCACCTTAACCTTGACAAATAATGATCCTGGAAACAAACCAATAATCGACCATAGATAATGCATAAAGATAACCAAGACTGATCAGAAAGTCAAACCATAGCCAACAGAAAGTCTAAGCCTAAACCAGGAAAACCAGATTGCGGCAGCTGCTGCCCAGACTTGCGCACTAGCCTAGTTTCTGCAGTGCACACTTCTTCCCAGCTACAATTATGAGTAGTGTGTGTTATCACATATGTTGGTAAGGAGGTGTTTTTACCTTCAGAGTGGGCACCTTGGCGAAATAAGTAACAAAGGTGGGTTAAAAACCACTTTTCCTAAGTTTTTGTGATCAGGTGTGTTTTACTAAGGAGTGCGTAGATCTAGGCAGCTGAAATCTATGTGCTCAGATCTACGATGTAGGTTCAATTCCAGACCCCCCATGCTTTTCTTCCTTTAACGAGGGGTGTCCGATATGGCAATTTTAGATTGCGGGCCCCGCACTATCATGGCACCTCCTTGTGATGTCAGACCCCCCCCTGCTCAAATCAGCTTACCAACCCACCCCCCCTTTCGATATACTACTTACCGTTTCCGCTTACCACCCTCACCTCCCACTGACACTTGTCTTCCACTTACCTGTCCCTTCTCTGCCGTTGTGTCAACACCACTCCTCACTTATCCCTACCTACCATGTGTATTCCACTCCCCGCCTCATGTCACATCCCCCTTTAGCCTCCGCCTCTCATCCCCTTCCACCTGTATCTTCCTGTTCCATGACACTTCCACCATGTCATATCCTTGTTCCCTGGCCCATTGCCTTGCATCCTCCTTATCACCTTCTCACGCCACATCCCATCATCGTCCGTCATCCCTAGCCTCTGTGTTTCTTCCTTCTGGTTTCCTTTTGTCTGTTGATCGTGCCGAATCCTCATCCACGTCGAACCGCCGAGTCCCTCTGCAAAGGTCTAGCTCAGCTCTAGAAGGTAGAAGGTAGCCATCGTGTCGTCCAGGTGCCATGTTTGACTCATGCCAGTCCTGATCTCAAGAGAGTAGTTATTAATGTTGGTGGTAGCGGTTGAAAATCACTCCCACCATGGATGAAATATCAGAAAGGACTGTCAGATAGTTGTTTCATCTATAGGCCTCTCCGATAGCATTTGACAGAGCCCCATTCTGATGAGGAGCTACATGGGCAGACTAACAGGCGAAAACCAGAGGTAAACCTTTGCATCTGATAGAAGGAGGTGTGCACAAAAAGACTGCATGAACAATCTAACTGAAGTGACCTGGATGTAGTGCCATAGAAGCCCAAGCAAGTCCATGTTGTTTATGAAAGTTTTTGAGTATATGTAGGCATCTTTGCCATTTTGTAGAGGTCTTTGGTTGAGTAGAGCTCCCATTTTTGTAATATGTTTCAACACCAGATCTATGTCTGGTTATGTAATCAATTTGAGGCTTTTAGTTAATAGAAGTCAGTTTCCTTCCATCTCTTTGTAAATCCTTTGTAAAAACACTCAGAATTGGAGGATCCAGTTGAGGATTTCTATGTTTCTCTAATGGAGGTTTGATCATAGCATTATCATGATCATTTTTACTTAGTTTCTGATGTTGTCTCTTTCCCTATCGCACTGCATAGATTGGAATTGGAGGATCCAACCGAGTTGTTGTGGTAGCACATTGATGGAGGTTTGATCATCGCGCTTTTGGAACTGTGTCATTCAGGTACATTTCAGTGTTTGAAACTCGGGCTCGAAACCATCATCGAGATTGAGTTTATATTCTTTCAGGTTGCTGGAAGGTCGGATGCCCATAGTAGTCTTGTTCTCATTTCCTTACCAAGTCTTCCCTCTGCTTGCCTTTAAACTCAATCCACTGAGTGATGTTAATATGGCCCTCACTTCCCTATGCGTTTCTTGTCTGGTTTTGTGTTCTAACACCATTCTAGTGCTGAGTTTTTTCCACTGACCACCACCCATTTAAATCCAACATCCACCTATGACATAAACTGATGGGTATCAGGCTTACCCCTACTGCAATCTAGGGGTGACTTTTGGTGCTAACAATGTGTACAAAATGAGTTTTGGATACTTGTATTTATACTGTTTCCTGAGTTTTCTGGGCCGACTTCTCATTCTGGAGAATACTTAATATTAATTATTTCCTTGAGATGACTTGTCTTCTAGGGTTATGTTCAATGCTTTAGGGTTACTTCTTGCTTCCCTGAATATTCTATTCTTTCCAGGGTTACATGCGGAGATAAATACCTCCCACATCTACCATAATATCAACACTCCCTCCTAGCTAGGGAGGTATTGACGGCAATGGTATTGAGCACAAACATACCATTAGTCGTATAAACTATCTCATGATTAGATCATGAGCATTATCATCACTATCAGTGTCATCTGACAATATCAATTGCATCATCTCTCGAAACCATACTCCATATAAGTAATCAAACATGATGTTGAATAATTCACTCACTCCAAGGAGTGATACAAGGACCATTCTTCTAATCTAGACATACATCCTAGAAGAATGACTATCCCAACATATGTTAAAATCCGCGCCATGGACTACAGAGACCATTCCTATAGAAATTTCAATCTAGGACTATTTTCTAATCAAGTCATAGAGATTTTTCTCAACTTGTATGCCTTAGAAAATATCGGTCTTGAACCATTTTTCTAATTGGGCCACAATCTATGCCTTAGGAAAATACTAGTTCATGACATGTCAACAAACTGTCAACCTGGACCATTCTCCACAGAGAGAATACCTATCCACCAACAATTTGTTCTATCTAGACCATTCTCTACCTGGAGAATGTCTGTCCACAAGCACACTGACTATCCATATAGCTGATAATCATTTTCAACACTACTGATAGTCTACATGGAAAACATTACAATGTTATTCAATAGAACACAACTTTGTCTATCCATAGTAGTACACAACTACAATCCAGTGGTACACTACCACACCAAGTAGCACACATCTACTTAATCAGTGACACATAGTCACAACCAATGGAACACATCCACCACAGTAGCATACATCTACTATCCAAAGACATACAATATCCATAGCAATCATATCATCTGATATCAACTTGCACAAAAAACAATGTCATGATATAAACTGAATCATCTGGGCCATTCTTCCATCATATCTTTGAGATTTGGAAGAGCATCTACCCTCAGAAGGTAAAACATAAATCATGAGCTACTGGACTATTCTTCTCAAGCATATAAGAAGAATTGTCCCAATTTCTAAGATTGGACCATTCCTCCAGCACTAAACAAAGTGAAACCTAGAGAGATTGAGTCTTCCCTAGGGAATGTCTATCCCTGATTGTTGAACCTGGACCATTCACCTATCTGGGGCATTCCTCCGACACTAAACAAAGTGAAACTTGGAGAGAATGAATCTGCCCTAGGGAATGATTGTCTGGACCATTTCCTAAGGAAATGATTGTATTGCACCATCTCCAAAACAAACCATTCTTCGAAACTGCTCACAACTGTGAGCTTTTGAAAGAATGACTGTCCAACAAGGTGGACCAATCTTCTTGACCACTACTAAGAGTGACTACCAAGAAGAGAGATTGTCCTAGACCATTCTTGAACACTGGCCAAAAGGGGAATCATTGTCTATGGTACATAAACATTCCATCAAACCATTTTCATTACAAAAATGATCATTCGATCAAGACCATTTTTCGAACTGGAAAATGCATGTCCGTCAAAAATATCAAACCACTTTTCAAACTGGAAAGGAACTGCTCATCCTGGACCATTTTTCGAACTTGAAAAATGACTATCCATAAATCAATAACACATCAGTTCCCCCTCCCAACCCAGGAGTCATCTCTTCCCTTTTAATAAGGAATTTGTCTCCACGAGATTCAACTTGTTTCTTGAGTATGAAAACTATTTCATCTTGGAAAGAGGCTTTACCAAAATGTCTGCTATCTGCTCATATGTGGAGATAGATATTAGTGAATCACTTCTCTTTTCTGGACTTCATCATGGAGAATGTAATGCTTGATTTCAATGTACTTCGGTCTTTCTGGAACACTAGTTTTCTTTCAAGGCTTCATATAGCTCTGATCATTATAGTATATCATAGTTGGATTCAACTCTTTTGTTTCCTACTAGCTCATAACATCGTGGCAAGGCTCAAACTGGAACATATCCAAGTGGTACTTCTTTTTTCATCATGAGAGTTTGTCATGGATTAGCAAACCATCATCCTGGACTTCCAAGTAACCATTCTAATACAATATCTCTGTTATAGAAAGTTTTCACCATGCTTCTGCTATGCATTGGAGGCTCTGCACCAAGTTGTTTGAATCCATACAAGATATTCTTCCATCTGCATACACGAGTCTCTTTCTGGTATACCTCAAAACCTTGAGGTTTCTCTACATACACTTCTTGTTCAATTACTCTGTTGAGGAGAACATTCCTTACATTCATCTGATGCAAACTCCAACCCATGGATATTGCAAAAGATATAATGGCTCATGTAGAGGTATGTCTGGTTTACTGGAACAAGCAATCATCATAGTCTTCTCCCTCTGTCTGGGAGAACCTCTAGTTCTGAATCTCACAATGCTTCTATTCATAAGCCTTTCATACACTGTTCTTCATCACAACTTCTATTTCTTCTGCTTGATTTCTTCTAGTGGGTTCAAACCAAGCTGATAGTCTTGTTATTCTTGATATAATGACTGGTTGTTCTGGATTTTTCTTTCTCTCTTGTAATCTTTATGTTCTTCCTCATGTTTCTCTTTATCTCTTGGGTCCATGGAGTTTTCTATAGATTCCATGCCCTAAAGTTTCCAACTTTATTCCTTTCATCATAGGATAATGGATGTGGATGGACAACCAATGATACTTTAAGGCTTCTTTTCAAAGAAGACTTCTTCTAAATTCAAACTGAACACGTGCTACTTTTCATGGTTTCTACCATTGATGGGAACATGGATAGATACTTCATAATATTCAATGGATCATATTATCTAGGATTAACTCCCTCCTAATCCTTGCTTCATGCATGAATGGATGCTCTTCTTTTGGAATTATATAATCGGTTCCCTCCATCTAAGAGAGTCCATGCTTTTGAGTGCATCCTTATTTCCTTCTACAAACCATCACAAGTATTTTTCTTTTGAATGTTGACTTCTTTCGGTTTTTACTTCTTCTAGGTTTCTTCAAGTTTGATTATGATTTCGGCAGTTGTAATAGATTCCACAAGAATTGTTACCAAGGATTGTCAATGTACTTCATCTTTCCATGTGTATTGCTTGTCTTAGAGTCATCGTGATATCAATCCTTATCTTTTTATTCTTCGATAGGTATTGTTTCTCTTTGAACATCTTATGTTCTGAGAAATAGATATGCAAGATGTGTACAGAAACTATGTAAACATGGTATGTACAAGAACTATGAAGAATATTGTTACCTTGTCTTAGAAGAAGAAGTATGTTTTATCCTGATTTGTCTTCTTTGAGGGTTTCCTTTCTTCGACAACTGATTCTTCATGTGTTTCCTTCCTTTTCTTTAGCTTGGGACAACGATTATTGTAGTGACCATATTTTCGACAGTTGAAGCATTATATTTTTGACATATCTTTCTCTTGATTTGGCTTCTTCCTTGAGCCAAACTTCCTTTTATTCCTGAAATTCTTGAACCTTGCTGTGAAGGCTTGATCATCGTATTTATTTTTGGGTTTCTCTTTTGCACTAATCCTTGATTCTTCTTGTGCACAACAAGTCCAAAGTTCTTCAAATGTAGTATACTCCTTCCTTGTGTTCATGCTTGCAACAAATTCATCCCATGTCTTGGGAAGACCATTGAGTATTATATTTACCAGTTCCTTCTCTGAAATGATCTCTTCAATATCTTGTAGTTGATCTCTTAACTGAGAGATCCTCACAAAGTATGATGTTATGCTGTCATCATCATTCATTTTCATGTCACAAAGCTCATTCTTCAGACTCATTACTTGTCCAATGTTTATGATCGAGAAGAGGTTTGTTAGGGCATCATAAATATTCTTAGATTAGTCAAGATGGGATATGTAGGGTATCAAGTGGTATTTTATAGAATCCACTATGATACTCATGGCATTGATGTCATTATCTTTGAACTTATCCATAACTGCAACGTTTTGAGGTTCCTTCTATTTTCCTTCTTCGAACTGTGGTTCCATGATATTTCATTTCACGATGTACAACACCTTATTCTTGGCAAGGATGAGGTCAATCCTTATCTTCCACGCTATGAAGTTAGAATCCCCTTCTAACTAGTTTTTTGACTTCATAGAGTAAGTCATAACTGCTTTGACTTGGTCAACCTTTGACTTTGACCAAAAACTCAAACTTGACGTCTTGGCTTGCTGAGAATACTAGGAGGTGCACTAGGATAGGGAGCACAAGGCTATCCAAAAATTAGGTCAATATCTTCACTTAAGGTACCTCAACAAGAGGGTTAGGGTTTCGTTGTTGCAACAAAAACCAGCTGCAACTGCAACTGTAACTGAGCAAATCCTCCAAATCTATCTTCCAATGGTTAGATTGTCTGAAGATACTGTGGGCCTATAACATATTAGAAAGTAATGGATGTGCTCATTTAACCATAGACAATATAACAATATTGTCACCCAACCATAGGCCGAAGCCACCCCAGAGCACCTTAACCTTGACAGAGAATGATCCTGGAAGCAAACCAATATCCAACCATGACTAATTCATAAAGATAACTAAGACTGATCAGAAAGTCCAACCATAGCCAACGAAAAGTCTGAGCCTAAACCAGGAAAACCAAATTGCGGTAGCTGTTGGCAGCAACTGCTCCCCAGACTTGCACACTAGCCTAGTTTCTGCAGTGCACACTTCTTTCCAACTGCAATTTTGAGCAGTGTGTACAAAATGAGGTTTGACTACTTGTATTTATACTGTTTCCTGAGTTTTCTGGGTTGACTTCTCATTCTGGAGACTAAATACTTAATATTAGTTATTTCCTTGAGCTGACTTGTCTTCTAGGGTTATGTTCAATGCTTTAGGGTTACTTCTTGCTTCTTGGAATATTCTATTCTTGTAAGGGTTACATGTGGAGGTAAATACCTCCCAAAACTACCATAATATCAACAGATCCTAGATGGAAGAGGTCTAGATCGAGGTGACAGTGGGTCTAGACTTAGGTTTGTGCCTCGAAGGACATACCGAGTGGGTTGGAGACTTATCCATGCTTGTAGGTGTGTATTAGGATGACAACAAGGTTGAATCTAATAAAGTTTTGTATCATGTAAATATAATATTTTCTCCCTAGAAAAACCCCACCATGATAACAACAAAATATAAATCCCAACCTAAGGTGCACTACCATTAAGGGATTATTACATAAAAAATTATTGTTCAACCTTAGAAAAAAGTTAGACCACCATCAAATCATATGTAGTAGTGCTTCTTATAACTCAAACTTAGGAAATGACATATAAATGAGGGTACTAACATCATGAATCACATTCCACCCTAGGTGATCTCTAGCAAATGTTACATCATTAAGTTATATCACCTAGGAAAATCTCACAAAGGAAATATGAATCATCCCACTATAGCAACATCATAAGATAAGGGGACATAACAAAGTGATAACCCCATCCAATCATCAAGTGTTCCCCCCATCACACATCCAACACATGAGGACCATGTAGAACACCCCCTTCTAGTGACACCAACATCATACATCAACACACCGAGTCACTAGGACACATTAACAACATCATGAAACGTCTACCTCCTAACACCATCATCTAACCCCTTAGGGGCCTAAACCGATCATCCATAATCAAGGCGTAGTACCTCCAAGATAAACAAGTACACCACAACCACACTCCAAGATACTAACAAATATGCAATGAAAGGGTGATCAACAAGGCATGTACATGTAAGAAGACCACCAAGCAATGAGCACAATCATCCAACCAAGGAGAAGAGAGACTCCCCCAAACCAAAGAGCTTGATAAAATGATCTAAATCCATGAAGAAAAAGGGGATCCACGAAGATGAATCCCTCCAAGTCGATGAAAAATCTCCAAGGAATCAACAACAAATCTCCATTAATATGAAAAAAATCACAATGTGGAACTTCATACAATATGAAGTCTAACAATAGGCTGCAACTTGGGGGCATGCACTCTTCTTGGGAGTGCATGAGAACTCCATAAATCTATGGTCCAATGTGTTAAGAAAAAAGAAGAGGCAAGACCATGAGGTGGGATGGATACAAATCAACATCCACCAACACCACATACTAATTTATTTTTTAGTTTTAATACAACACCAAGAGTTCAAACTTTGGCTACAATAATGCCAAAGATACATGAAAGTATATTAATGCTCACATGCATTGAACTTATTCATCCTACCCTACTATAACGTATGATGAAACAAGAAGCTAAATGAAATAACCAAAGAAAGCATCCAAACATCTCTTCAATGCCATGAATCCCTACCTTTGTGTTTGGTAATGATCCAAAACAATGTTACATCAATAATTACACGAATATAGATTGGAATTTTTAGTACATCATGGTTGAAAAATAAATTTACATTATCAAGATGTTAACCAATACAAAAATCTGAACAAGAGTAGCATGTTCCAACACATGCTAACTCAATTCAATGTTGAAGAGGGTTGAAAAATGCACATGGAAATGCATCATCAACCTCCGAATCCTCAAATATGGATCTCTTAAATAACAAATCTGCAATAAAAACCTTGTTAACACCCTCAAGGAAAGAGGATGTGGGTTGCTCCAACAAGAATATGTCTTCAACTAAGCATAAAGATGAGGTAGAGCATGAAATTTCATCTAGAAATAAAATTTTGCACACTATTTGATGGTTGGAAATTACCATTTTAAAATATCTTTCTGCCCCATACAATTTTCAACACTAAAAACATGATTTCCAGTTGAAAAATCACATGCACATTCACTGAAATCCAAAGAAGAAGGTGGATGGAAATTTCCATTAAGCTGAGCTCGATGTTGGTTTGCAGGGTTTTCAAATCTTTTAGAGTTTGTGGGCATTCATATAGATCATCTCCCTCCATTTAGATACTCCTTGGATGCAACTTGCCACCTCCTACCAACTTGATAGGAGTTTAATAGGATCATCATGGATGGCATTTATAGCATGGATGATTTTAAGAATGGAAATTTATTTTAAAATGTAGAAACCTTGGCGAATCTTACTAATCCTTCATATGCCAACTATAAATGTTTGGCAATATTTTTGTAAAAATATTCGAATTTCTAAGGATTTTATATATTTTTCATAAAATTTTGGCTATTTTTAAGGTAAAATAATGTTATCCTATAGAATTTGGGCGAATCATTTTTCAAATAGCGAATCTCGTTTTTGGAAAAACCATGGAAAATTAGCCCATGAGCGAAATTTAGCCCCTAAAGTCATCCATGATTTACAGGCATTTTATCTAGGTTACTTGGGTTAAGCCTCTCGATGGGTTATGCCCAAAGATGGCCTTTTATGTAGATCAATTCTTGGATCTTAGAGACAGTGTCATTGGTCGACCACAATATACTCTTCGCCATTGGGTACATGCTCTCTGCATCCCCCCTAGGCCAGTTCAGAGTGGGTTCTCATAGATTTCAGGTAGAGACAGACCACCAAATCAATCAATCAATCAATCAATCGGGATTTTCCATCTATGCCATCTATAGGAGGTTGATATTGAGGAGCACTTCACCTTCCGTTACCCCATCTATTATGAGATTAGGGGGAGATTCCATTGCTTATTCAGGGGACTTAGACCCTCACTAGCATTTTCAGATATCATGACCTCAACCAATTGGATGACAAAAAGTTAATTTTGATAGTGAAAGGGAAACATCTTGATTTGGTCTTCAATGGTAGCATTTGATGCCCAAGAGGCATCCTTTGTAAAATAGCTTGACTCTAACCCTTCTCCTTTGTATTTTACTTTTTCCTTGTATTTTACCACATTTCGCTTTCTTCATTTCAACATTTCATATTTTAATTTTGTACATATATGCTCAACTAAAATTTCATTTTTGTATATATATATATTAGTGCAACTTGTGTTTTATTTGATGACTTATATATATTCTGTGACACTGATATATCCATTTGGTGAGACATGTTTTTTTTTTGCAGATTCCAGATTCTGAGGTTCTTGCATGCTTTCCAAATATCAAGCACACGTCCCCATAAGGAGCCAATTGTTATCCCCCTAGTTGCATCAGGCAGGAATGCCAATGACCCACAAAGTTTGAACAAGTCATTTGCTCAAAATCAGAGTTTAGAAGTCCAACCTGGTCTTATGACCCATTCAATTTTTCTTCTTCTTCTTTATGCATGATCCATACCCCCATGGGGAAATTGTAATCAAATGAGCTAGCATGAGGTACTTATTATGTAAAAGGATTATCCCCCCTAAGACTTGATCATTAGTGCATACTCTAGAGTGTTTTTTTTCACTTGTTAATTATATCTTGCTCGTCAACAAGTTATAATTTCTAAGTTTTTTCACTCACAACCTCCAAAGCTGGAGTGTGTACTGATGGTTAGTCCTTAGTGTGTGTTGTCTAAATCTAGTGTCTAATGTATATTACCATGCTAGTCATTTGTATAGAGTCTTATGGACATGCAGTAGGTCCCTCTAGGATTTTTATTTTTTTTATTTTTTTAGTAAGTCGTAAAATTTCTTACAAAACATGATTTTTACCTTGTATTTTGATGTAATAATAAAAAAAATGGTACTAGGAGGTGGTATATGCCTTGGGGGTATTCATTTTCTAACTCAAAATACCCCTTATACCCTTGTACCCACTTTTTGAGATAAATTATTGACTTATTCTCTTATAAAAGTTAATTTTACTCGAAAAAGGTGAAAAAAGACAAATAAATCAGCATCCCTATTATCAAGGAGACATGCCATAAACATGTTTTGGCTTGTCTATAGTTCACTACTCTTCATTGGGAGTATGTGGTACTTGAGGGTGACTTGTTTGGGAGTTAAGGAGAGTTATTTGGCATCCCACATTGAGTTGGACGAGATCCCAAGGAGAGGGCCTGTCCCTCCTCCCTCATGTGGCGCATTCTCAAGAGAGGGTGCACATCCCAAGGAGGCTTCCATCCTAGATATTTTGTCATTTTACATATGTGATTAAAGATTTGCATACATTTTTTTTTTAATTACATTCTATCTTGATTTCATATGTAGGGAGCACTAATATTTAACGGTTTTGTGCAAGTTTTTCTAAGCTTTACAGGTCTTCATATTTGAAGAAGTGGTTGGACTTGTTTGTACCTTCCACAAGCTTCAAAGCTTTCAAGAACGTAATCCCTCAGCTTGTCACCAAGAGACTCCATCTTCCAAGGATTCAACTTATCAAGCTTCTTCTCTTTCTCCCCTTCTCAAAAAAGAAAATATCTTATGCTTTTATTACTTGCATGCAAGAAGATCCTAGTTTCATTTATAAATCTTAATATTTTGCATGCATGCATGCTAAGATCAAATTCATATTTAAAGTTCTATCATTTTAAGTAGATCTAGCATAGAAAAGTTTCCTTTTAACAAGATTTTCCTTCTAAATCCTAAGGCTAAAAGGTAGTTTAAATTTTAAGAGATTTCAATTCATTATTTGGCAATCTTAGTGCCATTTTTTTTGCTATCCCAAACAACAAACAAAAGTCACTAAGAAGGCTTGCTTTTCATCTTGCTTTCTTGGTCGTTTGTTAACATAGTTTAGTTCTTTTACTTAGACATTTTTTGCACAAGTATAACACATTTTTGCAGGCACTTTCCAAGAGGTTTTTGGCATCTTTTGGCCTTTTTTTCTTTCTAATTTTCTTGGTTTTGTGAGCATCCAAGGAGAAGCTCTTCTTAAATTTTGATGATATGGAGCATCCAAGACCACCTAACAAACCTTTTCTTCAATCTAAACCTTTCTCTTCCACCATATTGTAAGTCTACTTGGTATTGAAAGATAAAAGACCAAGATAAATTATTATAAAACATTTGTAACTGGAAAGAAAGAGCGGGATAAC
Organism: Picea abies; assembly: GCA_900067695.1. NCBI lineage: Eukaryota > Viridiplantae > Streptophyta > Pinopsida > Pinales > Pinaceae > Picea > Picea abies. Next base: position 14,292 of record CBVK0101073883.1, read on the forward strand.
CCACTAGGCCTGCAATCCCCTAGGGACTGGGGGCAACTGTCTCATTTTTGTGTTTGTCTCTTTTTCTTTCTTTCATTTCATTTTTTCAAAGATAAAATAAACTCAAGCATCGCAAAACATTATATTATTTTCAACTTCTATATTAGATTAGATTAAATTTATATTTTTGCATTTCCTTTCAGTTATTTCAATTTGACAATTAAACCTTCCCCTTAGCAGCCTTAGTATGCTATGGCCCCTTTCAAGATTTGCTTGATATGGGGTGTCCATCAGAAAGGGAACTGGTTAGTGTGGATTAGTGTTAATAGGGAAAACCATTTTCTTACTATTTCTCAATACGAGATCCTACTTGTGGATTGACTTGTGAATCTAGGAGAAAACTTTGAGATCTAGGTTCTCTCCCTGTTCAAACTCCTTGCAATATTGCTTGTACCCATTTGGCGGATAGTGGTGAAAGGAAAAAAATCTTAGATTAGATTTTACTTTTGTTTCACATTTATAATCTTGCATGCACAAACTAGACTTGTAACATCAAGCCACTTCACAAAATTAACCTACTAATTCAAGCAATCACCCGTAATAATAAAATTTGTCAAGAACACTCACAATACTACATCTTGCAACAACATTTACTTTTGGCACTGGTCTACATACTTTATTTTAGTTATTGTCAATTAATTTCAAGTACTCACATTTTGCTTCCAAGTAATATTATTGATGTTGAAGTACTTTACTTATTCAATATTTTTCATATAATCTTTTCTCTTATTGTGTCAATATATGATACTAGAATAGTTTCTTTTGCTTTTATCTCATATTAACTCCTAGAATAATCTTGTTTGTTATTATTATTTAGATCTAATCAACCTTAGATTTTTTTTTAGGGACTATACCCCCTTGGCTTCGCTAGGAGTTAGCCTAGATGGAGGAGTTGAGTATCAAGTGACAACTACCTGACTCGAGACTTGCCTCCAAGGACACACCTAGTGGATATAATATTTCTTCCACTTGACCCGAGGTGTGGGCTAGGAGGCAACACTTCATTCGACCTTGGATGGTAGGAGAGATGGGTCTATTCCATGATAGGCCTATTTCATTACTTTCAGTTCTTTTTATTTCTAGACCTTCTCCTCCTATACATCTCTTTAGAGTGGGTCTCCAAGCTTGAGGTCGAGGGTTGTTCATGCCTCAACTTAGATCTCACTCTCTACTATATCTTTCTTTACTTTACTTTCTACATCTTTCCTTTTATAAGAGACCTTTTGTTACTCTTGCTTTGTAATGACATCATTGTACTTAACATTCCCTTTGACCTACTTTTGTGGTCACTAGTCGGACATTAATAAAATTATCTTATCATCACTTTCATCATCACTAGCATACTCCAAAAATTGGAAATGTTCAACATTTTTTGTCATATAGTAAGTCAGAAAATTTTTGCAAGATATGATAATTTGACAAAAAATATCATCCTAAACAAAAACCAACCCCCAAAATGTATGTTTTATGTTGAGAAGTGTAGCAAGGAAGGTCTTCCTCCATGTGGTGGTGTCCTAGCATGGTGGGGGGACAATGAAACTAGCCAAATCAATGTGTTAAATCTCCTTCTTAAGTTTTACTTAGGAAAAAGTACATTAGATGTGTTATATTCTTTTGTTGACTTAATGAGCAACTTTTCTAAGGTTAAAGAGAAAAATAATTTAAGTGATTGGTCTTTTAATATTGACCATTGATCATCTTAAGAGAGTGGAGGGTTAATCTTAATACTTGATCTCATTGAGATGTTAGGGTTTCTCTTTCTCATAGATATAAAAAAAAGTTGACTTGGTGGCTGGGTGTATTGTGCATTTGAGAGAGGGTGAATTTCAGCTTGAGGAAGAGATTCGATTGAGGGTTTGCTGGAGGAAAGTTGCAGAGAAGACGAAGGAGAGATTTTTTAGGTTGATAGACTTGCATTCTCAGCCATTTGTAGAGACCTTATTTCAGTTTCTAGAGAGAGTCGTACATGGTGATGCAGAGGGTCGTACGCACTATGCTGAGGCTCATGGTTGGGTTATTTTGAGTTGTTTTTGTTGGTTCGTTGGATTTAGAGAGGGTCATTGTTAAGGTCCTAACCCGCACATAGGTAGATTAATGTATTCGG
>CBVK0101073884.1:469-15622 GCA_900067695.1 Picea abies
TAACTAAGGAGTTTTGTGTAAGAGGGAAGTTTTGGGAAAAAGATCCCCACACTCATTCACTCCCCCTCTAAGTTTGGTAGGTGTGTCCAACACAAAATCCATGAAAAAATGAGGGACATGGTTGAGGATATGACTCCTTGAGGTTTGGATAAGATCCTAAAGTGAAGCCCAAGAATGATGGTCAAACAAAAGTAACCCAATCTAAAGGAGCTAACCCATAGATTAAGGTGGAGGATATCCCCATTTTCTCTCAACAAGCATGGAACTCCCCCTGAGTCAGAGACAATGTGAAATTCACCAAAAGTGGTGCTCCCTATACATGGTCAGGGGAGCACCAATGCTCCCTACATATGGACATGGGGGATCCACCCTTCATAAATGCTAAAAAATGGGTCGAATGTTCCAAGGAAAAAGTGTGTTTTGATATAGAAATGATGGGTTTTCTTCTCCCATATTACTTAGGGGTTATGGAGCCCAAGCATGAGGGTCGAACAAAACTAACCCAATCTAAAGGAGTTGACCCATAGATTAAGGTGGAGGATATCCTCCTTTTCTCTCAACAAGAATGGCACTCCCTCTGAGTGAGAGACAAGGTTCCATTCACTAAAAGAAACACTCCATATACATAGGTAGGGGAGCACCAATGCTCCCTACATATGGACAGGGGGGATCCACCCTTCATAAATGCTAAAAAATGGGTCGAATTTTCCAAGGAAAAAGTGTGTTTTGATATAGAAATGATGGGTTTCTTTCTCCCATATGACTTAGGGGTCATGAACAATATTTTTAATGGTGTCAAGGGGTGGAGACACCTCACAAAGTGAATGCGACACTTGAGAAGGTGCATGTGACACTTGTGACAATGCATGCAACACTTACCGAGGTGCATACATCACTTTGTGACACTTGCAACACTTAGGGTGAGATACCTAGCTGTGCAATTTTGGTGTGTAACACTAGACACTTTGTTGAAAAGAATATAAAGAATATATTGTCACTCATTTTATATTTGTGGGATTTGGTGAAAGGTTTTTCTACTATCGGGCTTAGAATCCAAAACACTAAAGAATATTTGAATTCATATTTGAAGAAAGATGAAGGATTCTTCACAGATGGGGTCTCTATGTTTGTAGTGAAAGTCTCAGCAATGATAGACAATAGAATTAAAAATGAATATTTTCCCTCTGAGAGTCATATAAAACAATTAAAGGCATGTTGTATTGAAAGAATCCATACATTAAAGGGGTTGTTAAACCAATTGAAAGAACTATAATGGAAAAATATTGAGGCATACTCAAATATTATTGGTTTGGATATCACGGGATCCACTATTGAGGTTTCAGATCCAAACTTAATCTCAAATTCAATGATCATGAGGAGAGAGCAATTTGAAGAGAAAGTTGAAAATTTGAAGAAATCATTTGCTGAAAAATTTGATAATATAGTTGACTATACTTATGATGACATTGATAATTGGATTTTTGAATATAAAAATAAAAATGAGGACATTGAGACTATACTGAAAAATTTATCTATTGACCATAGGGAAATTGAGAGTGAATTTATAAGTATCAAAGTAAAACAAGAAGTGATCGTTTCTCCATTAAGGGAATATATTAAAGAATGGTTAAACAAGACTATAATCAAAATTTCTAAATTTCCAATGGAAGCAGTTACAACCGACCACATAACCGCAACAAGAAAAGATATAAAAGGCACATCGAAAAGTAAATTAAAGAGAGAGATTCCATCACAATAAGTTCATACTGATTGCATACTTTCTTCCTTATCATATTTCATACAATTATATTTATTCTTTCATTGGAAAAGTGTAACTGAATTATGATAACTTCCTCCTTGTATTCTTTCCAAATCTTGTTGCTCATGCTCCACTCCATGTTCTTCTCTTCATCATATATTCTTGTAAATATTTTTTATGGTCCACGGTATCCCCAATATTAGTCCATTAATGAACAAACTCCTTTAAATTTCAAGCATTGTAACATACATTATCATTTTTGAGAAATCCCAGAGAACTAAGTGGGGATCAATTTTGATTGTATTTTATAACTCTCAGTTTTGAGTATAGAATATTTGAAGTGGATATATCAAAATATTCTTTTGAGATTAATAAGTAGTACTCTTTCAAAGTTCTCTTGTTCCATTGGACCATTTCTTTTATTTGAATGTGATTAGAATATTTATTGAACTGTGATGGATGTGAGGATTTTATTACTTTCTATATTGTGTGGTGTTTGAGGTTCCTGGTCCACTTCTCAAGAACTTTCCTTATATAAATCTTTATTTTTCAATATTTTTACTTTTATTGAGCCATAAAAAGTTGGATTCATTCATTTGAGAGAGTCTTATATTACTTTGGATATAACATATTTAAATAAAATCATAAGCCAAAGAGGAGTACCACCTCTTTAAAAACATAAAGGGATTCATATCCTCATGAGGTTTCCATTTTAGTCTTGATATATTCAAACATCAACAATGGGGAAGGTAGCAATAATTTCTCCCAACCACCCAAACTACATCCATTGGAATTTTTCATTTTTTCCTTATTTGCAAAATAAACATATAAGTTTTTATGGGGTTTTCAATTGGGTCTAGCTAGTGTGGTTGTGGAATAGAGTATTATCCTCCCCACCAAGCTTCTATTCTCACTGATGACATGTTGAGATCATTATGAGTAAATTTTTGAAACGATTTTGATCCTTGTTGTTGACTTGGAATTTTTATCCTCGAAATGAGGGGAAGTACTTGGGGGTTTTTCCATGGGATTTGTTACCTGGAAAAAATGTTTTTATGGAGTTGTATTTTCCGATGTAATTTTTATTATTAGGTGATGAGAAATTATCTTGAATTGAAAAATTATATGTTTTTTGTGCTGCATAGATATTTTTTGTAAGGCCTTATCCCTAAGTGGGTTTGGGTGCCTCCATCAAAATATCACCTCGGTGGTGTTTGACCAACACAGATGGACACAACCTAGTCTTGATGGGTAGAAGATTCAATTTTTGGCACCCTTGCACAATGGAAACGTGCACTACATTCATGCCAAATACCCTTACTCCAAGACTGGGAGTATCATAGACCTTGAAAATTCTCATTAGTTGGTTAGACCAAGAGAAGCTTGGAAGGAAACTTGGAAAGGGACAAGAAAGAACATTATTATGGTGGACCTTATTTCTAGGAATGCACTAAGCATGGTAGGTAAAGTGGGTAATAAGAATTCATTGTCTTATATATGACTTGGGCATACTTGGTTGGGTGCATATTGGCAAGGTGTACTTAGTTTCTTGCACCTTGAGGGATGCACGTTGCATGGATGGATGTTGGCCCGATGCACTTGGATGAACCTTGTTGGGTGCACTTCCTTGGTGCACCCTACTGGGTGCACCTTTATACACACTCAGACATGGGTAATAAGAATTCATTGTCTTATATATGACTTGGGCATACTTGGTTGGGTGCATATTGGCAAGGTGTACTTAGTTTCTTGCACCTTGAGGGATGCACGTTGCATGGATGGATGTTGGCCCGATGCACTTGGATGAACCTTGTTGGGTGCACTTCCTTGGTGCACCCTACTGGGTGCACCTTTATACACACTCAGACATGGGATCCCCCTTGGAAGAGTAAATATGCATGACACTTGTGGCATAACACCATTGGAAGTGAATGTTGACAGATAAGTAATGGGGGTGTATTTGAGTTGGATAAGTGGGTACTTGGGTCCATCTTACAGTTGAAGGGGCTTGCAAGTGTAAGGAAAGTCTCATATACAAATGAGGACACATCAAAGGTGCTAAGGCATACAAGCATTTTTCATTCACATGAGGGTGAAAAGTGTTTTGTAGTTGTGCTAAGTTCAAGGTTGGCATTGTAGGACATATTTTCCTCTAGCTAAGTGAACAGAAGAAGAAAACATGACCTACAATTGATTTAGGGGTTGGATTGTGCAATTATGTTGGGGAAGTTCTAAGGCATAAAGAAATGTTACCTCAGACTCATTATACATTTATAATAGAGTTGCAAGAAGAAGACTGCAACTTCCTTGTTGTATATTTGTAACATTCTTCATCTAAATAAAGTTAAGGCATTCACCTTGGGTGTTTCCTATACATGTGCATTGTGGTTTCTTTACTTAGATGGATTTTATGTTCATCGCTTTTCTTTGTGTTGGACAATATTGAAATATTGGTTAAGAAAAAGTATCACTTGGATGTTTTAAAGGCTATAGTTGGACATGTGCTTTCTATTGAATGAAATTGGTTGGGCAGGACTTAGTTGCATTTGGTAGATTATAGATTAAGGTGAAGTTATGAGCATGCCTTAAGTGAATATACATAGTTTGGTTGTAGTAGGTGGAGGCTATCCAAGACTTTACAATCAAGGTAAGGAAGTGTTTCATAACCTTAGGTGCCAAAATGAAGTTGGGACAACACCAAATTTGAAAAGAAAAATTCAAGCATACTATAGGTCCATGACATTTTCTCTTTGAGGTAATGTTGTAGAATTTCATTTTCTTATTAGGATCTTTTCATAGCTTCTTTGTTGCTTTCTTTCCAAGTCTTAACTAGCTAATTATTCGTCATGAAACTCTTGTTTTTTAATTCCCCATTTTACAATACATTTCATCTAATCACAGTACTAACCCTTATATTGAGTTGCAATACTTTTTTGGTAAGTAATTTGTTCGTGTCCATATACATTATTATAAACTTAAATAAAATTACATTACAAAACCCAATTGTCAGGGAATTGAACCTGGGTGGGGAGGATAACAATCATTCCTCCCAACCACCTAATCTAGACCTAATTGACATTTCTTTTGAAAATTACACTTAAACATATTATAAATATTCCATATAAGAAAAATCGACCTAAAATATTATAAATTATTCAGATTGATTATCTAAATTCATACCAAGCAAGCTAGATTTCTAAGTAAGCTCAACACTAGAAAAATGTCCAAACGCCACTTTAAAATAAAGTTGATTAATGGAGTTTGGAAACCCATTTATATCTTTTAATGATCTTATATTTCAGAAAATGTTTTTGCAATTCCATTTCAAACATTGGACTAAACTTAACATCAATTTTAAAAAACAAGATTATTGAACAAGTCCACAAATTTAAAATGAATGTTTCACACTTTAAAGTTATTTTTTCACACAACCTCCACAAGGAAATGAGTATATATGTTTTGGATATTTTTACATCAAGTTATTGGTAAGAACTAGAAACAAAACATCTAGTTCAAAATAAAATTAGTGAATGCTTCTAAAATACTCAAACCAAAATGATGAGAGGAAAGGGGTGGATTTTTGGTTACCATTATTTACCTTTGTCTGGAAGGGGAGACAATTAATTAGTAATATGTATAAATATTCATGCATGATATTATAACATGTTTCATTCCCCCAAGAGTCATTCTCAAGTCCAATATTGGCATCTTGTGGATGTGCAACACAGTGGTGGTTCCCCCTTGGTAGCTTGGATCAACCAAGGATACTTCACCTGGAATACACATCTTCACCTAGAGCATACCCATACTTTGTTTTAGGATATGGAAAAGTCACATCCTTACTCTATGAAACTCAATTGTATACTTATACATTTGTTAATTTTTTTTAACACTTAGTCAATTCGACATACAACAGAAAACATGTGAAACACAAGACACACACACACACACACACACACACACACACATATATATACATATATATCTCTGTGTGTGTGTGGGTGACACCAACGATGCCTAATACCCAACTTCGTTTATTTATATTGTGAAACATAAAGAAATATTTACAAAGAGGGTGCTACTATCCCAATTACATAGAAGGGAAGAGTCTCGTGACTTTTCATCATACACAAAAATTATCCAGACCTGTGGTTCTGTCACACCAAGAATTCCCCCTTGTCGTTTCTCCTTTCCTCAGCCTGAGGTGCACCCCACTAGTGTTCCCAACCTAATAGCTCCATGTCTCTTTCCTTCACTTGGTTTTCCTTGTGTTCATTTGGTTGTGTGACCTTGCTTTTATATGAAATCCAAGAGTCACTTATGAAGAACGCCACGTCTCTTCGGTGCATTGCACCCCTTCATGATTCATCACACTCAACCACCCTTCACACCCCTCCATGAACCCAATGTGCCCATCAATCATTTGTCTCTTGGATCGACATGCCCCATACTTAGGTGCACACCCCTCATCTTATCCTCTTTCTGGTGCCGATCGTTGTGACTCTCTATGAGTGTGTCAATGGAGTCGTTCAACATCTATGGAACACCCATGCTGTTAATGGAAGATGGGGACACTCCTTGGGAATTCTCCCAAGTTTCTCCACTCTTGTCCAAATGCAACCCAAGCATTCATCGTTCGTCGCAAGGGAAGAAGGGGGTGTGCCCCCTTGGGTGCGCATGTCACCATTGTGCCCCAAGTTGCTCTTTACCACACCCAAACATCTTCATTTTTCTTACTGATCATTTCCTCCTTATGCTCTTCATCCATTCCATTGCTAAATCCGCCCAAGGAGCACGCATGCTCGGTGGCTTTCCTGGGAGACCTTACATCCTCCCCCACTAAACTTGTTTCCATCCTGTAAACTTTCATACCACTTGTGATCCATAGTTACTTATGTCAAACTCCTAAATCATGTTCTCATATTTCCATAAGAACTCATACCTATCCGAATTGTTCTTTCATTGGGCTTGTCCTTCTAATGGAAAAATTAATCATTCACTTGAACTATGCCCCATCCCAATATGTTATGTGCCAAAATATTCTCGTGGCTTATATACAACCATGGCCAATGCCCTAGATGGATGGATTTGACTTGGGTCATTCGGGTCCCTATGGCATGAATTCAACTGGATAAAATGGAAGAAATGATGAATGTGTTACATGTGGAACATCAACTCCAATATGTAGGTGATGTTTCCAATATTCTCAATAACTTTGAATGATTCCTCATACATATGCATGGGAGATGGAGCCATCCCTTGCGATTGTGGGAACCGATATCTTCTTATATTGAGTAAGACCAACTATCCTACCTAGAATTTTGCATCATGCTTGTTGCAACTTTCCCAATGCTTCATTTTGTTCGCTTTGTTAGTCAAGTGTGCATGATCTATCTCCAACTGATCCTACCAACTCTTCACAAAACCCAGGATTTATGGATTCTTCCCAGAGTAACCTTGTGTCGCAAAATGAAGATTTGTGGGTTTCTATCCATTCATAAACTCAAATGGACTATATACCATCGCTAAAAGTTTATGTAGGTGGTAGCTGAACTGGGTGACATCCAACAAGTCCTTCCAATTCATCCAATCTGCTTGTACTTTTCCAATTCATATGATTTTCTTGTACATAGTGCCACAAGTAATCATCTAGAAGTTTGTTGTTTCATTCGGTCTTCCCATCTATCTATGAATGGTAGGATGAAATATTCAACAACTTCATCCCCACAAGATTAAAAAATGATGTCCAAAACTTACTCATGAACCTTTCATCTCTGTTTGAAACAATGTTCAGCGGAAGACCCCAATACTTCACTATGTTATTGAAGAAACACTTTTCAAATTCTTCGGTGCTGTAAGTCATCTTCGTCGCAATGAACACAACATACTTGGATAATTGATCCATGATGAAAAAAATACCATTGTATCCCTGCACCATTGGAATCTCTACGATGAAGTCCATGAAGACACTCATCCATGGTCTCTCTGGAATCGGTAAAGGTTGCAACATCCCTGCTCTCATTCTAGTGTATGTCTTATCCTATTGACATATAAGGAAAGTGTGAATGTAATTCTCCACATATTGCTTAATATTTTCCCAAAAGTATCCTCGCTCCAACAATGCCATCATTCTTCACCATATTGGGTGGCCGACCTAGGGAGATTTGTGAAATTCCCTCATGAGTTCCCTCCTAAAGTTGGATGACTTAGGAACATAGATTCACATTTTTCCCTCCTTCACCTACTTCATGATGTTCTTTTCTATGTGATCATTCTCTTATCCTTCCTTGATCTATTTGTGCAACTCTTATAAAACATGAATTTGACTGCCCCTTGATGTAGGAAACTCATATTCCTCATCTAGGATAACGAGTTGTGCCTTTCTTCTCAAGGAATTTGTGACAACGTTCAACCTTCCCAACCTATACTCAATGGTGATGTCAAATTATGTAAGGAAGTCCTACCACCTTTCCTGATTGGGTGACAACTTCATCTACATTGCGAAGTAACTTGTTGCAATGTTGTATGTCTTCACGACAAATGAATTTCCCAACAAGTAGTGTCTCCAAGTGTGCAAACAATGTTCCACTACAATCATCTCTTTCTCATGAATATGGTATCTTCATTCACGATCTTGGATATTTTTTCTCTCAAAGGAAACTGGATTTCCCTCCTATGTTAAAACACCTCTAATGGAAAAGTATGATTCATTTGTTTTCACTTCAAACGATTGCTAAGATTCTGGTAGCTTCAACATGAGAGTGGTGACAATTCTATTTTTTAGTTATTCAAACACATCCTTTCTCCTCTCTACCAAGTTCCATGCCTTATCCTTTTTCAACAAGTCATTCAACGTTGCAATAATTGTGGAGTAGCCTTCTACGAACTTGCGAGTAGCCTTCTACGAACTTGCGATAGTAGTTGGCTAGTCCAAGGAAGACTCTCACATCATGAAATATTCACGACTCTTCCCAATATTTGATTTCCTTTACCTTTGAAGGGTCCATACAAATGTATCCTTGGTCAATACAATTCCCCAAGAATGCTATCTCATTCTGTCCAAAAACATACATGGACTTCTTCAGGAATAAATTGTTCCATCGCAATGCCTCAAAAATCCATGCCAAATTTTTCTTGTGCTCCTCCATACTTTCAATGTACACAACACAATTCCTTCCAAATGCACCACACATTTTTTTTCCAAAAAAGGTCGCAACATGCCATTCATCAATGTGAAAAATGTTGCAGGTCATTTCACAACCCAAAAGGCATCACTAGGAACTTGCAGCTCCCATACCTCATCAATACGACTGTCTTTTATTCGAATCCTTCTGCAATCCGCACCTAATAATACCCATGTAACAATTAAATATTTGAAAATAACTTTTCCTTGGCCAACTTATCAAACCAATCGACAACTAAAGGAAATATGTATCGGTTCTTCACAGTTTGTTTGTTCAATTCTTGGTAGTCCAAACACTAGTCCAAATGCATCCTCAAATTTGAAGTGTCATTATTCTTTTGAAAGAGAACTAGGGTGCCATATGGGGACCTGGAAGGATGAATGGATCCAAAATCAATCAACTCTGTCAATATCCTCTTCAATGCTTCCAATTTAATCTCAGACAATCGATAAGGAGATCTTGTCGGTGGTTGCATCCCATAATCTATCTCTATATGGTGGTCATCAATGCATCATGGTGGGATCAATCAACTCTGTCAATATCCTCTTCAATGCTTCCAATTTAATCTCAGACAATCGATAAGGAGATCTTGTCGGTGGTTGCATCCCATAATCTATCTCTATATGGTGGTCATCAATGCATCATGGTGGGATCAATTTCAACAAATCATATGACATTCTGTCCAAAAACTGAGCCAACAAGTCAGTCAACTCTAGTGCAACAGGCATCCCCACTCCATCCTCTTGAATCTCTCCAACACTTATTGTGTAAATATGCAATCCATTCTGTCTCATTGCTCTCTTCTTACTCAACGTAGACACAAGTTTCACCTTCCCACTGGACTTCCTTATGGTTGTGTGCACAACCCAAGCCTTATGTTAATTAAGTTCAACCATCTTTTCCATCCATGGCATGAGAACCAAATTCTTCCTCCTTAGGAACTCTTTCCCAATAATCACCTCATATTCATCCATATGCATCACCATGAAGTTATCCCGACCTTCCCACTTATCAAGATGAATGTGAACTAAGGAGGAAAAAACAACTACTGACTTTGCCTTAAAGTTTACTGCCTTCACTGCAACTCCACATGGGGAGAATCTAAGTCCCAACTCTTTTATTACCTCAATATTCAAAAAGTTGTGTGAGGCATTCGAGTCAACTAGAGCTTACACCATTATTTTGTTGATAACCAGATCCAAAAAAAAACAACTGATGGTCTTGGCTACCAATCTTTCCACCCAAGGCACTCAAGACACCAAATATTCATATCTTGCTTTAAACTAAGCCTTTTTACTCTTTCTGTGTTAAGTGAAAGAGAAAAACATAATCACAATACAACATACCTAGATTGTGCTTGTCTTTTGCAGACTGTGTGGGAGGGCCCCTTGGTCAACCACTTGGTTTCAAAGTGCTTCATTACAAGTCCCTGTATATCCTAGTTCACTACCTAAACCAAGACTCTTTTTCCTCATTTTGTGGTGGGACACTTGACTCAACCTACCTTGAGTCATCGAAAATGTGCTTCCATCGCACGAATTCACCTACCTTGATCCAAGGAGTCCCCCCACTTCTGGATTGTGCAAATCCTTCCATATTGTGTATTCTATTTATGAAAAACCCTTTATTGCGAAAATGATCTGATACCATTTGTCACACCCCCAAGATTCATTCCCAAGTCCAACCTTGGCATCTCTTGGATGTCCGACACCACAATGGTTCTCCCTTGGAATCTTAGATTAACCAAGGATACCTCACTTAGACTACACCTCTTCACTTAGAGCATACCCATACTTTGTTCTCGGATACAAACAAGTCACATCCTTACTCTATGGAAATCAGTTGTGTACTTAGAAATTTGTTAACTTTGATTAACACTTAGTAAATTTGGCATACAATATAAAACATGTGAAACACAAGAGACATATATATAGTGCAGGCATCACCAAATGTGTAATTCCCAACTTCGCTTATTTATATTGTGAAATAGAAAGAAATATTTACAAAGAGGGCGCTAATGCCCCAGTTACATAGAAGGGAAGAGTCTCACGAATTTTCCTCATACACCAAAACTATCCAAACCTACAATTCTATCACACCAAGACTTCCCCATTTCCATTTCTCTTTGCCTCAGCTTGAGGTGTGCCCCACTAGTGTGCCCAGCTTCAATGCTCAATGTCTCTTTCCTTCACTTGGTTTCCCTTGTCTTCATTTAGTTGTGTGCCCTAATTTTTATATGGATTGCAAGAGTCACTTGTGTGAAATGTCGCGTTTGTTCAATGCATTTTTCCGCTTTGCGAATCGTCACACTCAACTGATTGTCGTGCCCCTCCATGGACCTAGTATGCCCATCTAAGCCCATGCACCCATCAACCTTTCATCTCTTGGACTAGTGCACCCCATCCTTGGGTGCACACCACTTCTCTCTTGATATTCATTATGTCGATCGTCACGACTCTCTATGGGTGTGTTGATGGAGTCATTCAACTTATCTAGTGTGCCCATGCTGCTAAGGAAAGACGGGGCCACTCATTGGGCGTGCTACCAAGTTTCTCTACCCTTTCCAAAATTCAACCCAAGTCTTCATTGTTCATCCCAAGGGAATAAGGGTGTGTTCCCCCTTGAGTGTGCACGTGATCATTGTTCCCTAAGGTGTTCCTTCCCACCCCCAAAAATTTTAATTTTCCCAATTGATTATTTTCTCCTTGTGCTCTTTTTTTTTTATCACTGAATCTACCCAAGGAGCACACACATTCGGTGGGTGTCCTAGGAGGTCTTACAACATATACATTGGATTGCCTTTGTATTTTTAGGTATTAAATAATTTAAGTAATCCTTATTAAACTTAGTGTTATAGAGTATAAAATAATATAAAATATTATATAGTTAATGTATTAAGTTTAATATGTCCAACTACATGTTGTAGTGATATTAAGTTTATATTTATATTAAAATTATAGGTTCTGATTCCTCATTCCTTTTTTAATTGTGTCATTTTTGTAAATATTTCAATCCTATCTTAAATTGTTAATCTAGAATGGATCATTATATAATTTTTCATCTATTTCAATACTTTTTAGGTGAACAAATTTGAGTTATTGATGTGTAAGGCCCATTTTAGGGACAATAACTCCTTTGGTGATTTGGCATCCAAAACATTTCATATTTTGTTAGAGACATTGATTGGCCATTTTTGGAGTAAAATATTTGTGAGCATAGTTAAGAGCCTCTTGACACTATTATTCACTTTGACCATTTTCCAACGATGCTAAGATCACCTCAATTGGAGTTCATATGTGGAAGTTATGCCTCCTACAAGTTGACCTCTCTTGTTGACCACCATGGCACTAGGTGGATGCCACACCAAATTCCATTACTCACATTCATGTGTGGAGTTTTAAGAAGATTCTAGAGGGTCCAAAACCCTAACATTCATTGGGGGTTGAGGCATGCAAAAACCCTAACCCTAACCCTAGAAAACTATCATGCTATGTTAAATATTGGGCCACTAGGAAAGGAAAGAGTTTCATTCTTATTGTATTGTGTTTTGTTCCATAGTTGAACAAAGCATCTGGGAGTGGGATATTGAAGTAGAAGATCCTACAACAACCATATTGGTGACAATGTCCATGGAAATTCCATATTGAGTGCCCCTTTCTTTGTATCTGCATTTCACAATTGAGAAGAAAAGAGTAAAGCATCAGCCTCATCTTCTAGCTGTGGTTTTTCCATATTGGATTTTCCTAGGGTACGTCTTGTGTTCATTGTATGGATTGTGTGTTATTTTCTTATATTATTTCATTTTAATTTCATTTATTTCAATATTTTCATGCATTAAGTTAGTAATATTAAATTTGAAATCTAAGTAAAGAACAATATAATAAGAGATTTCTAGATATTGTAAGATATGTTATGACAAAATGTTCTAGTGGAATATTCATGATAGTTTACATATCATATTGGTACCGTAACAATTTTCTTTGGGGAGTTTGTGGGATTTTATAGGATATATGATTTGGCATAAAGTATAAAAACCATAGCCATGGTAGATGAGTACAATAACAATCCACAGGATGATTCATAATATACATTTTCAAAGTTGGAAGCACAAGTCATTGGCATCTCTCACAACATGGCCATTCTCATGGTGTCTCTAGAGAAAATGTTGAATAGTGTAAGATCAAATGTGTTATAAGTGAAAACTATATTGATGAAGTGGAGGTAGACATAGTGCCACTTGATGTGTGTGATGTAGTATTTGGAATCCCTTACATGTACATGAGGGATGCAATCTTCATGAGGAGAGAAAACTAGTACTACCTAATCAAGGATGGGAACTCCTTCATAATCAATTCACACAAAGGTAAATCGAATATCTATTTGGTAAGTGATAACCAAGCCAATAAATTAATTATTTATAGTAGGAAGTTTGTATTACTATTTGTAAGAGATAATCAATCATGAGATGAATAGGTAAAAGTAAATGAATCTTTGAAGGGTGTACTAAATAGAGAAAAATCTAGTTGGAGGAGATTTTGTAGGTGTACAAATAAGTGTTCCAAGATCCTAAAGGGTTACTGCCAAAGAGGTAAGTGGAGCATGGGATTAATATATAGTTGTTGTTTAACTCTCTGCTTCCAAACATTAGGCTATATAAATAGTCCATCCTGGAAGAAAATGAAGTGAAGAAATGATTGAAACAACTATTTGAGTAGAGAGTAATTTGACCAAGCAACACATATTTAGGGTCACCTATCATTATTATACCCAATAAGGATGGGACTTGGTGAATGTGTATCGAATTAAAATATTTGAATAATATCACCCTCAAGAATCGATACCCTCTTCCCAAGAATAATGACTTGTTAGATCATTTGCAACATGCTAATTACTTCACAAAGTTGGATCTAAAATTAAGATACTAATAGGTATGAGTTAAAGAAGAAGACACTTGGAAGACCACCTTAAAGACAAGGACAGTTCTATATGAATGATTATTAATTCCTTTTGGTTTATGGAATGCACTAGCCACATTTATGCATTTGATGAATGATGTGTTGCATCCCTTATACATTTAATTGTAATAATGTACTTAGATGATATATTGGTTTATAACTATATCTGGGAATATCATATCTCACATCTCATGTAAGTGTTAGATACTATGAAAAAGTACCATCTACTAAAAAACCTTAATAAATGTGAATTTTCTTAGCATTCATTGGTGTATTTGGGATATGTGAATGGTGGAGGGAAACTTAATATAGATTCTGTGAAGATGGAGGGCATCCTCAAGTGGGCAAATCCTACTATTGTGATTGAATTTAAGATCATTGTAGTTGGGGAAACATAATACCTACATAATGTAACACCCTTTTCAACTGTGGATGCACCACTCCATGCCATAATAACCATAGACAAGCGTTTCTAGTGGGAAAAGAATAAACATAAAGTTTTTGATGAGCTGAAAAGAAGGATTAGTCAAGTACTAGTTATTGCATTGCCTAATTTGTAGAATCCTTTTGAAATGGAGATTGAAGAAAGTGGGTAAGCTATGGGAGAAATCTTGATGTAGTTAAGTAAGTCGATATGCTCTCATTTTGAAATATTTCATGGTGGAGTCCTAAACTATCTTACATATGACAAGGAATTATATTCTTTGGTACAAGTTATTAAGAAGTGGAAGCACTATGTGATGGGCAAGGAGACCATCATCTACACTAATCATCAACCACTATAGTATTTGTAGGCCCAAAGTAAGCTTTAGTAAATGAGACACTACAAGTGGATGGAGTTTTAACAACAATTACATATAATCATAAAATATAAGAAGGGTAGCACTAATAGGTTAGAAGACATTCTTTTAAGGCCACCCAAATCAAATATCATATCTTTGGGAACTCTTACGCACATAGAGAATTTCACCCATGATTCATACAAAGAGGCATACATAGATGACTTTAAATAGGCATTTCAATAGATAAAGAGAAAATTTCATGTAGAATAAGGTGACGATAATGTTGAATATCATCTCCAAGTTGGGTTTCTCTACACAATAAAAAATATATGTGCTCCTAAAGGTGAAATATTTCATTTTATCAGAGAGGCTCACACCTCCAAAGTTTCATGGAATTTGGAAGACAATTGCCAACTTACAATGCGACATTTTGGCGCTAGAAGAAGGGACAAGGACAAGTCGACCCGCGTGGA
>CBVK0101073890.1:0-10977 GCA_900067695.1 Picea abies
CCATACAATCTTGTTGTGATAAAACATCTTTTACTGTTGGGTAAGGGACAAAAGCCTTAATCTTATTATAACCCACATAGTTTCTAAAATGATTAAGGGGTTTTACCAAAGTGTAAGCCTACTTCTTAGTAATCAAATAATTCATCTCTAAATGCCTAAGGAATTTACTCATGAATGTAATGGGTGTTCATGGTCGTCAACATATTTCTGCAGCAAGACACCTATGATGGTATCTTGAGAGGCAAAAGAGAATATTATGAAATCCCGTGAATAATCAGGACTAACCAGAACTAGGGCTTGGGATATGGCATCTTTATGTCTTCAAAGGATTTCATGGCCTTGTCATCCAACCTGAATACTGTGTCCTTTTTAAGTAATGCACTCATGGGTTTTATTCTTTCGGAAAAGTTTGGGACAAATCTTCAAATGAAGTTTATTTTTTCCGAAAAATGATTGTAGAGATATTTTGTTAGCTGGAGGGCGTACATCCTTGATAGATTGGATCCTTTATGGGTCTATATAAATTCCCCCTTCTAAAGATATGTGTCCCAATATCTTTCCCTTATCTATCCTGAAAATAAACATCTTAGGGTTCAAAGAGATACCATACTTTTTGCGTCTTTCAAAGACAATTATGAGGTGTGAGATGTGATCTCCTCTTTCCTTTGATACGACCGTGAGATCATCTTGGTAAATTTCTATGATTTTTTTGAATGAGATCCCTAAAAGAGAAGTCCATTGATATTTGAAAGGTTTCACTTGCATTCATAAAGCTGAAAGACATTCTTAAGTACATGAATGTTCCCCATGGTGTGGTAAATTGTGTTTTAAGTTGATCCTCTCTTTTGAGTAACACTTGGTTGTATCCACAAAATCCATCTAGCATGGACATCATGCCTACCCCTATAACCCTTTGTGACAAATGTTCCATATTTGGAAGGGGGTAGTTTTCTTTCAAAGATAGATGGTTAAGGTTTCATAAGTCCACGCATAAGTGAATGTCACCACTTTTCTTTCGGACAACTACCAAAATTGAAATCCATGATGAATATATAAGGGGAGCTATGATACCAACATCGACCATCTTTTGGAGTTCCTTTTGTATCTGGTTTTCCAACTTCAGGTTAATATTTATTAACTTGTGTCGTAAAGGTTTGGCTCCTTTTGTCAAAGGTATGGCATGTTGGATGACATCCCCCCTATAAGCCTTCATCTCATCATAATTCCAAGCAAAGGTATCTTTGAATTCTCTTATGAGGTCAAGTATATCAATTCTCTCCTTTTCAATAGTACATTTCCCTATTTTGACCATTCTTGGATCCATCTCAGTGCCGATGTTGAATTCTAAGGCTTCATTTGTTTGTTTCTTGGGGATTTTTCCTTTGTAAACATCATGTCTGTCAAAGACGTGTTCTAAAGGGACACACCCTTTTGGAAAAGTGTTATTTTGCAAGTTTACTACATCTAGGTCCATGGAATCAACTAGGAATTTTACTTGTGAATTGGTGAATTATCTATTGTTTTCCATGAATCTAAGGATTTGGTCATCATATTCAAGGACTTGCCAATGTTCCAAGTTATCAGGGATTGATGCTCTAAATAAGACTTCCATTTTTCACAGGTTTTGGAGGGGGGCATCACAAGGTTGTAAGGTGTATGCCGAGATGGACAAGGCATATGCCACTTAGTTTTGTTCTCTGGGAACTACTACGATTGACACTACCTCAAAGGATTTTGGAATGGATATTGTGAAGTCACTGTACCTTTTTAATCTTTCATTCTTTGTAGTGAAGTCTAACAACACTTGTGATACTATTAATTCTGAATCTCCTATAACCTTCAAGTGTGTGACACCTTTGTCGATTGCTAAGTGAAGTCCTATAATCAAAGCTTTGTATTCGGCAACATTGTTTGTACAATGATATTCAAGTATATAGGAGTAATAGAAAGTTTCCTTGGATGGGGCTATCAGGACAATGTCTGCTCCTGAACTAGAACTTGAATGAGCACCATCAAATTCCAAAGTCCATATCCTCCAAGGTGTTTGGGTAAGCTCATCCTTTGAGTTTTCCCCTTGGATAAACCAACTTCCAATCCCATTGTTTACACAAAGGAGTTGATTATCAGGTTCTTCAGGGGTTTCAATAAGGCATCCTATGATGGGTTTTTTGTGAGGGGTAAAGAATCCTCCTTAGTCTTGGAAACTTCTGGTCAAGTTTTCTATCAAGTCCTTACGAAGTAGAATTCACCAGTTGCTTAAATTTTCTATCGCTAACTCATCAATTGTGAAAGGGGCATCAGGGAAATCATGGAAGGAAATACTCAGGTCCTTAATGATGCCTCATGTAAAACCACCTTGTGTGTTTGGCTGTGATATACTTAGATCTAGCTAGTGTATAACCATTTTGGTCATAATGTTTCTAGAGGTATCTGGGTTGAACACACAATTATGGATAAGGAAATCATTGATTTCGAGGGTAACATAAAAAGGTGCAGGTTATCCATATTTCCTTCCCATGTTCCCAACCTGGTAGACAATAGGGAACTCCTCTTCAAAATGGTATTCCTCGTCGATTTGTGAAGGAGAACATTCAATGTCTTCAACCTCAATGTTTCTAAATGCATCTTGAGTGGGTTCAAATCCTCAGGAGGTTCATTTTTTTGTGAGAACAAGGAAGCATCTTTCATGTTTGAGAAACATGTGCTCCGCTTTCTAGGGAAGGTAATATATTCTACCTCTAGAATCTTTGGGAGGTCATGCTTCAACCATACAATGCTCTCCTCATTTGGCTCCCAGATGTCATTATCGTTCGATAGGTTAAGTTGATGGATGGAATTGTTGAACTTAAGGTTCTCCTCAATGTGGAAAGAAACCTCTTTTTCTTCTTCTAGGCTTCGAGGTAATCAATCCTTGAAGATAAATTGTAAAGTTCCTTCTAAGGAGTCCAGGTACTATCATTGAATTCCCTAATGTTTTCATCGGTTCATTTGCAAACTTTGAGGTATTGAGAATAAAAGGAGGTCTTACTTTCTTCTTTACCCCATCTGTTCATGAAAACCAGTTTCAAATCCTCGGGAGTTTTGAGGCTTCCACTTGGGAAATTATTAATCCAGGTTCTGGCACTCCCGGTGAGTGAGATAAAGAAAAGTCTCATAAACGTGTCAGGGTGTTCTTCTCCTGATTGATGAAATTCATACCCCTCACAAAATTTAGTCCAATGTGAGTTGCCATAAGATCCTACTTCTCTCAGGAATTTAGGTATCCAAGAATCATCCCCTTTTGGGAGATCATGCAATCCACCTTGGGTGTTAGATAGGTCCAAAGGGATGAAAATTTCTTCAGGAGACCATTTAGGAGGGACCATGAGGGAAATAGGAACTATGGGAGAAGAAAGTGTGTACTGACATCTGCTATGGGTCATCATTAGTGGAGTCACCAAACAATATTATTAGCATTATCAAAGGGATGAGGGGATCACCCTTAGTGGAGTCTCCATGTAAGCTTTCTAAAATAAAGGTTTTTGAGGAAAGGCTTACCGAAAAGTGTCATCTTTGAGGAGAATTAACTTAGTGTTCCCTGGAAACGACGCCAAAATGTTATCATGCAATTTGTACTTTCCCAAATCCAAACACAAGTGATCACTAAATTGGCGTAACAAGAGGTTGTCCTATCACTCTCACCTAAACAAGACACCTCTTTCTCTTTATGGGTAGTACCCCAAGGGAGACTTCCCCAGTGACATTGGGGTTTGAGAAGGGTAAGGTAAGAGTATCAAGAAAATACCACGCCTCTCACAAGTCACTCTGATTAGAAAGTCCCAAGGGTTTTAATAAAATGAAGCAAAGTATTACTTAAGTGTACCTGCCCAGAACAAGACAACAAGAAAAACACTATTTGCAAGTACCAATTGATGTTATTGCTTCATAAAACCATAGACTTTGATTAAAAGCATAAGCTGATATAAAAGATGAAGTAACATGAATATTTATAAAATCAATGTATATATAGTAGTAGCTTCACAATTATGCCTCAATAAAGATTTAATAATGACCAAAAATGATAACCTAAAATTGACAAAGTGCTAGTATGTGTCAGAAGTAATGAAGGCAATGTAAAATTAGCTTTAAACCCGATTTTAAGGTGATTTTCCTGCTGTTATAGATGGTTGTAGAAATATTTTGCAACAACAACAAGATAGTTAGTAGGTTAGTCCAATCTAAGGCTTCCGGTCTTAGCTGACCAAAAATGATAATCTAAAATTGGCAAAGTGCTAGTATTTGTCATAAGCAATGAAGGCAATGTAAAATCATCTTTAAAATTTGCTTTTAATGTGATTTTGCTGTTGTTATAGATGGCTATAGCAATATTTTTCAACAACAACAAGATAGTTAGGTGGGTAGTCCAATGTAAGGTTAGAAATGGTTAGTAAAGATATTGAAGTAGATGGTTTAAAGGTTGTTTTAGTCAATCAATTACCTTGTAAGGTATGAACTAGTGCCTTTAGGGTAAATGGAGTCACTATTGAAGCAAAAATTCTTAGGGGAAACAAATGATAATGGGTGAGATAAAGAGAAGAGGGAGGATGGTTGAGGTGTTAGTAACCTAAGGCCTCAATCATCCAAACCCCTAGAAGGAAAAAGTTACTAGAAGTAGGTAACCCTAGGCCCTAGCAATTTTCCTTCTTCTTTAGATCAAACTTGAAATAAAATATGAGAGATTTAATGAAGCAATAGTACTAGAGCGATACTAAGGTAGGGCTCTAGTATATCCTTCAAGGAAGGTGTCTTCTAGCAAAATCAAATAGGTGAAGAGTTGTTAAGAGAAGGACAATAACATGTGCTTTTCTCCTAGGGTTTCACACTAGCAATTTCATAATATTACAAATGAACAAGTAAAATATACCATAACCATTCAAAACAAAGAAGGGTTGCATATTTCTACTTACTTCACCAAGAATAATCTAGTCACAAACCCTAGTTTAAGACTTTCCACCATGAAAATGCAAAAATACACCAATAAAAGCTCCCTCCAAGAGTTGCGCACCACTTAGTTCAACCAATAAGACTTAAAAGAGGCCAAATTTCAGACCTCACACTTATGTGAGTAAAGATGATGAATAAAAATGAGAGTTCAATCTCTTCTTTATACAATACAAATGACCTTTAATTACATTTTAGGTCAAAAAAAGGTAGACATGGCCAATTTACATGAAAAATCCAGTTTTACATAAAATTGACAAATAAAACCCTAAATTCATCTTTTTAGGGTGAAGTCATGGCTCTCCTAGGGTGATGTTGGCCTCCCTCTTGGAAAGCTAGGCCTCCAAAGTGAAACGTTGGGGCTCACAACCCCTCAGGAACTGCAACATGTGCCAACCAAAGTCGTCCTCATGTTGGATACCTCAATTGGATGATGTTAGGGGCCTTTAAGGGACAATGCCATGGTGGGAGGGTAAGAACCCCCTGGTTCCAGGCCTGCCAAAGTGCCTCTAGTGGAATTTCCTCCCTTTTCTCTGGTGCAATACTCCAATATATCTTTGCCCCTAGTTGGGGTCTCAACATTCATCTGGAGGGATTTTAGCCCTATGGAGGTCTAAGCTATTCATCTCCCCATATGTACCTACCCGTCAGGCATGGTCCTGCAATAACAACAAGTACACCCTCCATGGGTTCATAAGTCACAGGGATCATAGCAATGCCAATCACATATAATAATCAAGTTACCCAAACATGTGCATAAAACCCTCCTTTTCCTAGACAAGTGCTCAAAGACGTTATTCTATTCTACAAGCTAGGTTTGGAGAGGGTTTTAGGACATCCTATTGGGATAATTCTCCTTAGGTGTGGGGTGTTTCCAGGTGAAGACCAATCTAGGTCATGCAAATGTATGAGATGGTGTGGGGGATGTTTGGGCAAGGGGTGCAATGAAATGCAGGTCTTACATGTGGGTACCTTTGTAGAGGGTGAGGTGCACCTTGTCATGGATGCAATTGTTTCCTAGCCCATTCAATGCCTTTTTACTCTTTGTATTATTTATTTTTCTTTCAAGAGAATAACTAGAGGAAACTTCCTTGGCATGGTGACCAGTGGTGACAACGCTACCCACAAGAATTTCACGGAGTTGAGAAGGCTGGCTCGTGATGAGACCCCCTTTCTCTTGGCTATGCCACCAAGGCTGGCTCGTGATGAGACCCCCTTTCTCTTGGCTATGCCACCAAGAGATAGTACCCTGGAGTGGTGACTAGATGAATAGTAGTTTCATACCATTACATGCCCATGGACCTAATATGTTGGCTCATAATGAGACCCCCTATCCACCAACTAGGTCTTGAGTTTTATTCTATTTAATGGGTCCCTCCTTTTTCTTACTGAGAATCCCTTTATGGCTTTCTCGGGGATCCCTGGGCGAAGCATCTCAATGTTTGATCTTGGCTTTTAACTTTTTCCAGCTACTTTTACCCTCTGGGAATTTATCCCCTTCTTCCCATAAGGCAAGGTACAACCCTTACTAGCTTGGATAACCCAATGCTTGAACCAATGTAGGGGATAGATGAGAGGGAAAAAGATGAAAAGTGATAAGTATGGACATAATGGACGATAACCTTTCATAGAACCACCCAGTGGCAACTCATCCCTAAGGGAACCAACTTTCTAGGGCACTCTATAATCCCCCTAGGTATGGACAAGTTAAAAGGCATAATGTCCAAGAAAACTTCATGAAGAAAAAGATAATTAAATGCACATATTCAAATGCTTTGAGAATCAGAGTGACACATACCATGACCCAGACTCATTAACTCATGGAGAAATACCCACTGCTACTTCAGAACCAAGCCAATGGGATGGATGTTGATGTTGGTGACATAATGGAGGAGATGAAGAAAAAGGATGGGCCCTCCAGGGCCAAGCTCAAGTCAATATGGATCTCAATTCTCCATGTCTAGGACGTGTGGGCCTCGAGACATAATCTCCTAAGTTATCCCTAGGATAGGGGATAACAAAGCCGATCACATGTCGGTGATGGTGGCATGTCCTTACATGGGGTTGGATTGAAAAGGATGTCCAAACATCCTCTTTACACTTGATGAGTCACCAGATGCATGAGGTAATATCAATGTTTTGTTTAAATTAATATAGTTTCATTTTATAATCTTACTTAATTAGAATAAAATTAATTCTAACACGTTCTTTAACTTGTTTTATTAAATTATTATTGTGTACTATATATTTTGCAGATATTGGCACATTAATTAGGGACATGCCTCCTCCCCCACCAGATGATGATGAGGAGATGGTGCCTAAGGCCACGACTGGTCAAAGTCCTCGGGTGCAGATACCCAGTGGCATGCATCATAGTCCAAATACTAGATTCAAGTTAGAGTTGGGAGACTGACTTTGTGAACTTTTGGCTGAGGTGGGAGTCTGCCCTATGTTGATGCGAGACATTGGGGCATATCCTATGCTCTTGGAGCTTTGGAGGGAGTTATTGCATGATATGATGCCTCTTATGCGTCATATCATCGACACTGCCAGGATACTAGCAGTGAGGAGGGCTCCCGATGATACACACTCTTGTTCCAGTACCCATTCATCCAGTACCCCATCGATTGATGAGGGTGACCATGATCCTTCTCCACATCCTCCTCCTCCTCCTCCTCCTCCTCCACCTCACCAAGATCATGAGCAGGAAACACCTATTCCTCATCCTCCTTCACGTCACCTAGATGAGGAGACAACACCTATTCCTCCACTGCCTATTTCTAATCAGAGAGTCGACCAACCACTTCCTCCTGACCATCCATCATCTTCTACTATAGACCATGCCTCCACTAAAAGAGGATGAATTTCAGACCTCACACTTGTGTGAGTGAAATATGATGAAATATATAAGATATTTTTCCTTTTTTATACAATACAAGTGACCTTTAATTACATTTTAGGTCAAAACAGGTCGACATGGTCAGTTTACATCAAAAATCTAGTTTTACATAAAATTAACAATAAAAACCCTAATTTTATATTTTTAGAGTGACATCATGCCCCTCCTAGGGTGACATTGGGGCCCATATTCAAACACTAGGCCTCCAAAGAGAAACGTTGGGGCTCAAAACCTCTCGAAAACTGCCACACTTGCCAACCAAGCAGTCCTCATGCCTAAAACCCCAACCGGATGGCATCAAGGCTAAGAATGATGACGTAAGGGGCATTCAAGGGCCTACGTCATGGTGGGAGGGTGAGACCCCCATAGGTCTAGGCCTTCCAAATCTCCTTTGGTGGAACATCCTCCCTTTTCTCTGGTTCAAGCCTTCGGTATCCCTCTGCCCCTGGCTGGGGCTCAACATCCATCTGGTGGGATTTTATCCCTATGGAGGTCCAAGCTAATAATATCCCCATATGTATATGTCCATCGGGAATGGTCCTACAACAACAAAAATAACTCCCTCCATGGGCTCATAATTCATAGGGATCATAGCAATGTCAATCACATCTAATAATCAAATTACCCAAACATGTGCATCAAACCCCCCTTTTCCCAAACAAATGCTCAAAGACGTTATGCTATTTAAAAAGAGAGGTTTGGAGAGGGTGTTAGGATATCTGATCTAGGTGGATATCGGTGGCCACCCACCTTTTCCAATTGGCTCAAAATAGTTTTCTAGCAATTTTGGCAATTTACTATTTTTAGTAGTTTTAACTTTTGGGGCCATTTTGAGGGCCCAAATGAATGTTTTTCGGAATAGAGATTCTCAATTATAGTGAAGGCTTGATTGAGCCCCAAAAATGAATCTCCTCAATGATACCTTTCCAACAGACTATCATACACCTAAAACAGAGATCGTATGCAAAAGTTACGACCCTAGGAAGTTGATGTGCTAACTTACCCAGACAGGGCCCACGTGACTTTTAGCGCTTCATCTCCTAGGGTTAGGTTTTTGGATGTATAGGGTTGTTGGGAATTCATGTTTATTGTAAAAAGGTCTTCATAGCCTCATTGTAATCATCTTCTTGTGAATGAGCGCATATGTCACATCTCTTCTCGGAGATAAGTTGCCACCATTCCAGCGAGCTTGTTTTCACTGCATTTTACAGTTTCAGCTTATTTCCTTATTGAATAGAAAAATCATTTTATTGTATCTCTGTTATTTTGTGTTAAGAACCTGTTAATAATCTGTAGTCATTTCTTTCTTCTCATAAAATCTGGATCAGTGGTATCAGATTAATAATCTGTAGTCATTTCTTTCTTCTCATAAAATCTGGATCAGTGGTATCAGAGCGGTCTACTCCGTGTCGTCTTAATGCATGTCCCCAACGAGGTTGGAGTACAAAGAGTTGGGTCTCGAGCTTGTTTCTCTTGAAGACAAAATATATTGCATACCCAAATGACCTCTCATGGAAGGAGAAAATAAATATGAAGGGATAGGAGATCCTTTCAAACTGTTTATTGTATAATCCCTCACACAACAAAGGAACAAGATGATGGATAGTTTCGCGCAAATCCTTCAGTAGCTACCAACAAGCGACACATCTTCTTCAAGCGGAGGCACCGCCCCCTTCAAGGTACAAATAAAATTTGATATTCCTATATTTGAAGATCAGATAGATGCAGATGCTGTAGACAAGTGGTTTAATCTACTAGAAGGGTATTTTTCTATCCATAACTTTTCGAATAGAGAGAAGATTACTTTTGCTCCTCAAAGTCATTCCCCATGTCAAATATTGGTGGGAAACTTTCTTGTATTGTGTGTCTTCTGTGTTTTGTTTCTACATTTGTTTTATTTTATTACTCCGCGTTCCTGTTTTTCTAACACAAATAAACTTTGATATTCCTATATTTGAAGGTCAGATAGATGCAGATGTTGTAGACAAGTGGTTTAATCTACTAGAAGGGTATTTTTCTATCCATAACTTTTCGAATAGAGAGAAGATTACTTTTGCTCCTCAAAGTCATTCCCCATGTCAAATATTGGTGGGAAACTTTCTGTGAGAAAAAGGAAATAGAGGAACCCTCATTATTTACAATCATCGCCACCTGGGAATCCTTCAGGGATGCTATTAAGGAGAAATACTACCCTGTCGGAAGTTATGACGACTTGTGTACCAAATGGACCACACTGCAGCAAGAAAGAGACCAAGCAGTGCCAGATTTCACAAATATCTTTCATACCTTGCGCACCAAGCTGGGTCTCAAAGATTCAGAGCCACATCTAGGCTCAAGTATTACGGTGCTCTGCATAGATACATCCAGACTGAAATGGAATTTCTAGACATCTCATCCTTGGGCGCGACCTACCGATATGTCGTCAAAATCGAGCAGAAGCTCAAACAAAAGACGCGAGAATTTGGGCCTGGGAACCCCTCACAACAAAAACTGGGAAAGGGCAGTCCCAACCCACAGAACAAAGGACAGAGCAAATATGGACAGTATCAAGACAACCAATCCAAGCTGCAAGCAAAGAAGGACACCGAAAAGACAAAGAAAGATACCAGGAAGTGGTGTGAATTCCATAAGATCCCTTGGAATAACACTGTTGACTGCCTCTCAAAGTAGTCACTGGTGGCTGAAGTGAAAGCCTCTAAATCAAATGTGGGTTCAGACTCTGAGCTAGAACTAGAAAGGGGAAGATTGATCACTGATGCGGAATCCAGTGCCAACGTTTCTACCACCAACCTCCAGCCTGGTGAACCAAACGAGCCAGAAGAAGGAGAACACCTCTTCCATTCACAGATGTGGGTAAAAGGAACCCCACTTCACTTCATCATTCATAGAGGTAGCCAGAAGAACCTCATCTCAATAGAGGTCATCAAGCGGTTGGCCCTACTGACAATGCCACACCCACAACCCTACACCATTGGATGGCTCCACCAAGGAAGCGATCTTCGTGTCAGCCAACAATGTTGACTATCGTATGGCATCAAGGTACTGTATGATGTTTTTCCTCTCAAATTTTGTGATGTTATTTTGGGCCAACCTTATTT
>CBVK0101073927.1:0-27982 GCA_900067695.1 Picea abies
GTATATTATTTGTTTAATATTGTTTAATGTTTTATAGGAAATAACTTTATGTATATAAGACATAATATGATATTTGTTTTGTTTTATATGCAAGAAAAAGATGTAGGTGCAGAAAAAGTGGAGAAATATTCAAGGGAAAGTAAAGATATAGTGCCACCAACTCGTAGAATCCAACGCATTTGTGATCCAGCAAATGTAGTTGATGAAAATAATAGTGGTCATGGTGTGAAAGTTGATATAAAACATGGTGATGTGGAGGCTGATATAGCACATGGTGTTGCACAGTGTGATGATTTCTTAGAAAAAATTCTAAAAGAGATAATTGATCAACATGTGAAAAAAGGAAGAGAAAGTCAGGAGATGTTGAATGTAATATATTATTAGAATTCATAGATGTTGAATACAATTTGAATATATAGAAATTCATAGCATGTGGTTTAAATTGGATGCATAGTAACTTTACATAAAATGTTTTACATGCCTTTAGCATAAATTTACTTATTTATTATTGATTTCAAGTTATATAAGAAACACTCCATGGGTTGATTTTAAGAAGCATCTTTTCTTTAACTTGTGCACTTAATTCTTTAGCACATGCATTAATAAAATCTAAGTTTCAAACTCATATTCCATTGTTGTTCTGCTAATTCAAGTGGTTGATTTATACACTATTGTTTATTTGGAATTTAGGATATGAAGAAAAATTCCTTGAGGCACAAGTTATATGACAACGATAATGCAAAAAAGTTGACAGAATATGAGCATTTCATAGAGAAAATGTGACCAAGAATGATGAATATTTGTCGTCTCTTGGTTTGACAAAAAGGCAAGTTGTTAATCCACTTAAGTAGTATAGTATTTGTTTAATAGTGTTTAATTTTTTATAGGCAAGAACTTTGTGTATATAAGACATAATATGATATTTGTTTTGTTTTATAGGCAAGAAAAAGATGTGGGCTCAAAAAAAGTGGAGAAAATATCAAGGGAAAGTAAAGATATAGTGCCACCAACTTGTAGAAGCCAACACATTTGTGATACAAAAAATGTAGTTGATGAAAATGATAGTGGTCATGGTATCCAAGTCAATATAGCACATGGTGATCTGGAGACTGATATAGCACATGGTGTTGCATAGCATGATGATTTCTTAGCAAAAGGTATAAAAGATATTATTAATCAACATGCGAAAAAAGGAAGAGCAAGTCTAGAGATCATATATGAAAACTCAAGGACATGTTTGAAGGCACATATACAAAGACCAGTACTGAGCTACCTACTACCACACCCGATGTGGCCAAGGAGAATTTTGTTCTCGTTAATGCAAGTCATGAAGAGATAACACTTACATCTATTGTGCGTCAAAATTCACCTATTGCATCTCTTGATGAAACCAGATCAGCCAAATATATTGTTAGTGGTTCACAAGATTTGTTCTCTTTTGTTAAAATATAAATATTGAGTCAAGGATTGTATAGATGTACATAGAGGAATGAAAAAGAAAGAAAAATATAAGGTAAGAATCCACTCTTGGTTGAGGTGTCGAAAGATGGTGAGTCCATTGGGAAAAATGCAGTGAGGTGAGCCGCAAATTTGGGAACAAGATGTAGGGATCATTTGGATATTTGTAAATCAATTTTTTTAGATCAAGATCCAGGAATTGTGGATAATGTTATCCAAAAATTGGAAAATTTGTTTGAGATTGTTGGTGGAAAAATCTCTAGAAAATATTATAAGAAAAAGATGAGAACTATGATGAACACTTATAGATATAATTGCAGAAAATTAATCATGGAAGGAAAAGATAGGACAAACTCCACTCTATCTCCCAAACAATGGGAGGCGTTGAAGGAAACTATGTGTTTTGAAAAATATTTGACAAAGAGGAATAGAGGCATGAAATCAAGAGAAAATGTCAGGGCTCCATATACATTTGGTCGAGGTGAGTTGCATGCAAAAATAGACAAATTGACAGTAAGTGTTGCTTTTTGGTTGAATTTAAATTGTTATTTATTTCAATTTGTTTATTGAACTAACTATGTTGAAACTTGGCATTGTGTTTTAGGTGGAAAATAGTGATAGAGAGCCAGGTGCAGAAGACATTGCCCATTATATTGAAGCATTAGATTCTAGTAAATATGAAAGTAAGAGCAAGTGAAAAAGTAGCGTGTCAACGGAGAATTCGCAACCATCAGTTGGAGGTCAAATAAGTCCAGACATAAGAGCCATTACAAATGATTTCAACTCGAGTGATCAATACCAACATGTAATGAGTTGCATACAAGGTCTCAATGAGACAATTTCATAGTTGGTTTCCTCTATTAATACTATAGTTTCTGCATGGAATGAACATAAATCGAGTGATTCAATTGCGATAAGAAGATCTATTGATCTCATTTCTTATTGTTTGAACATGTATGCCATTTCTTCTTGTAATTCAATCTATTCTATCTCATTTCTTCTTGTTTGACCAGTTTTTGTGCTTGTAAATTGAACTAGAATTTGTATGACTTTGTATGTTTCCATTCAGTCTATTTCATTTACAGTGAACTCTTAAGTGATCTCGCTCACACTCTCTTGCTGAGAATTAGTGCACTCAATTAAATCTCTAAGACAGTCTAGTTCCTTGTGGACATCCCTTATTCTTCTACCTTTTCATCCTTGCACTGTGTAGAACCATCATTTGTTTCTAGAATCATCTCTTTTTGTTCTGCCTTTAAAGTATCAAGATTGTTTTGAGTTTGAAAGAGTGGCAACAACATATTGAGAGTCATCTAAAGGCACTTGTGGTTATTATATTGTAAAATTGGTTGGGTAAAATGATAGGATTAGGGAATAGCTGGCTTCCAACATGTTATTGTAGAAAGACTCTGGTTGGAACAAATCATATAATTAGGAAAAATTGTAGGACAAAAATAAACAGTATGATTGAGACAAACAAAGAGAATGCATTGTTAATGAAATTTCTTCCATATGAATTTAATTAATATTACCTTCCAACTCTGGTAGTTTCTAAAATTACTTCCTTGAAGATGTTATTGTATGTTTAGTATTGTCATTTATTCATTGACTAACCTACAAAATAGTTTTGGCTTATACATCAAAAATGAATTTATTGTTGTCAACATTGTTTTAGTTTTTAATGGAGAAATTGTGTATATCTTGTTAGTATATAGTTATATATCTAGTAGATTGGAATGAACTTGATATAAGTACTGGTAAACTGTTTTTTTAATAGTTGGTGGTTTTTTTTTGGATGATAGCAGTTTTGAAATGGTCGATTTTCCTATATCCACTCTGAGTATAGGTTTGTTGTGTGATACATTTGTATATTTTGATACTATGTCAGGTTGGCTCTTTTACTTTGGGTAAGAAGTTAAAGGTGTTTTCATGAGTGATGTTGGACTGCCTTTTTTAGGCTGAGGTCTGTGTTTGACATGTAAATTGTACACTTTTATTCTCTAAAGAAATAGCAAGAGACAGGTATTTTTTTCACGAAAAAAATAACCTCTGCTAGTTTGAATGATGGATGAACCCCTGAAATGATTCATGTTCTACACTTCTTTTATTACATTAATTCCAATACTTGTTGAAAATTTTTTGTTTCATTGTTTGAAAAAGACAACATTTCCATTGGAGACAATTTGTTGCTACTTTTAAATGTTTGTTTTTGTGTGCATGATGGTTAAACCACATGTAGAGCAATTATATCAATAAATCAATGGGAAAAGGAAAACGCCTTCATGTCAATAGAGCTTGCAAGGATGCAATATGATATCGTGTTAATATTGATATTGATCAAATGATGATGAAATTGACGAGCATGTACAAGACATTAATAGTGGTATCGAATTTGAGGTAATAAAAATGTTGTTGTGATAGTTAATCTGTCCCAATGTTTGTCATAATTTATCATGCTTAAGATGTTATTTTTGATTAAAATTTATAGCTTGAAACATTATTTACTTGATATTATTTGAATGCTAAATGCAGATCAATTATAGTAAAGCAACACTAAAAGGTAAAGGCCATCTTGACAACAGAGCTCTCAAAGCTAAAGTTTGACATCATGATGACAATTATATCGATAGTGATGACGATGAATACAACAAGTATGTGCAGGACATTCATAGTGGTGTTGAACTTTGACAGGTCAATGCAATAATATGCTAACTATTAGAATATAATTGTTGTAATAGTTAATATGTCCCTATCTATTTTTGGATCCCTCCTTTTTTATCTCAACCCCCCATTAAAATATATGATTTGAATGCTCAATGATAGACTTTTCATCTCATAAAAAAGAATCAATTGTCTTGAGATTAAATGATTTTTTGTTCTGAACCATGATGATTGTTGTTGCTTGTATTGATCTAAGGATAAGTTGGTAATTCTTTATCTAGTGATTGAGGGTTATATGAAAAGAGTTATAGGGATAGAGTGCTTGTTGTTAGGAGTTCTACATGAATGAGACTACTAAATCCTCAATATGACTGGGGTGGGTACTTTGACTAGGAATAATTCTAGGGGACCCAATTTTCTCAATCCAGACATCCTCAAGGTAAATAGACTCATTTTGGGAAAGACATATTTTTTTTCTTCTAACTATTGTCATTTATTGTAGAATGTAGGAGATCTTGTTTAAAAACCTGTCTATTACTGCAGCATTATAGTGATTTTTATTTCACGGTGTCATAGCCTATAGGGAACTATTGTCAT
Source organism: Picea abies (assembly GCA_900067695.1). Taxonomy (NCBI): domain Eukaryota; kingdom Viridiplantae; phylum Streptophyta; class Pinopsida; order Pinales; family Pinaceae; genus Picea; species Picea abies. Next base: position 4,717 of record CBVK0101073927.1, read on the forward strand.
AGGGGTAGACCCAGGATTCAATGCACCAACAAAACCCTAACTACCAACCCTTTCGGCAACATCTGCGAAGCAGATGAAGTCTCACCCGAGGTAGAGGCACGAGGGGTTGTAGGACTCAAGTGTATGCAACCTATATGGGATGGATTACAATACTTAAAAAATCACTTAGAAGTTATCATTCATTATCATTTAACCCCTTATTCACATCACAGGTAAAACCCTAATTAAGAACAATGCAGTATTCAACAAGATCTAACACATCCAGGCACTTAGCACATAAAAATAGAGCAGACCTAGCATTCATTCACATTACTAAGCACTAAGCTATTATATCAGATGCATCTAACATACATAAAGATGAAAACACTAAGCATAAACCACATCAATCACACAAAGCAACCATAACACAAGATATACGTGGTTCACCCTGAGCATGGGGCTACATCCACCAACTCCTCATCTTCTTTATTATATTTTGTCAATACCCTTACATGCACAGAGCATCAAAACCCACTCCGCATAGGACAGGAGATCTGTGCGCACCTCGCCAGATCCTCCTTCCCTATTTAGGTCACAACACAAAGCCTTCCTTACAATCACCTGCACTTATCCCTACAAGTTCTCAATACACAGAGCTAACGCAATCACATAGATCCAACCGCTTACATCACTTGCACTTAGCACAATACAACACTTAGCACCGCATACCTCTTAAATCTAGTCACTACTTCTCACAACACCTAGCTACTTATTTATACATTACAAAAGAGGCCTAAGCATGGGTAAAACCCATGGGTCGACATCCCATACCCGTTACATAGACCCTAAACCCAAAAATCTTGCAAAAGGGGGTGAGATCCCGCGATCTTCGCTTCATATGGCGCTTCATCTTCGACTAGCCTGTCAAAGTCCCAAAATTTTTCCAACATGACCAACATTTCCACAAAACCTGGTCAAGGGCCAACATGCCCCCAACACTCCTGTGACTTCCCATTTCCTAATGGAAAAATACCAAACCCATTAGATGTAATTATATGTTCAAAAAGAAGACTGGTTTATATGGTAATGTTGAAAAGCATAAGGAAAGCTTGGTTGCAAAAGGATATTCCCAATTTGAAGGGATATACTTTGGTGATATATTTTCGCCAATTACTAAGTTAACATCTACTAGGTTCCTATTATCTCTAATAGTATCCTTTGATTTAAAGATAGAAAAAAATGGGACTTGGTTCCATTGCCTAATACATGGGACTTGGTCTCATTGCTTGATGGATGGGAACCCATTGGATGTAAATGGGTGTTCAAAAAGAAGATTGATTTATATGGAAATGTTGAAAAGTACAAGGCAATGTTGGTTGCAAAAGGATATTCCCAAGTTGAGGGGATAGACTTTGGTGAGATATTTCCTGAGTTGCTAAGTTAACATCTATTAGGTTCCTATTATCTATAGAAATAGCCTTTTATTTAAAGATATAACATATGGATGTGAAAACAACATTCCTACATGGTGACTTGAAGGAGAAGATCTATATGACATAGCCATAGCACTATGTTGAAAAAGGTAAAGAGTCATCAATTTTCAAGTTAAAAGGGTCTTTATATGGTATCAAATGGTCTCCCACAATGTGGTACCAAAAGTTTGATTATTTTGTGTTGGTATTGAGATTTCTGAAATCCAAATCAAATCACTATGTTTATTACAAACAAGATGGTGGGAATTTCATTTTTATCACTCTATATGTAGATAGAAGGAGATCTACGAGCACATTAAGGGAAATTTGAGGTCTAAAATGGGCCTCCTAAGGAAAATAATAAAATAATAGTTATGAATTTTCAAAGGAAAGGAATAAAACTACTTTTTTTAATCATATTTTCTACCTATATCCTTCTAGCCCTACTCAAATTCAAAGTGTAGGCACTCATTGGATGTGTAATTAAATTCCACATTGAACGAGTACCCTCTATGTATACTTTGATAAACTCACAATGAGATAAACTAGAAATACATGGAAAAAAAGAAACATGTTTTTATTTCTATTTTATCTCGCTATGGGTCTATTAAAATACAAAGAGGGTACTCGTTCAATGTGGAATTTAATTATGCATCCAACAAGTGCCTAAACTTGAAATTTGAATATGCCTATAAGGAGATAAGTTGAAAATATAATTAAAAAAAGTAGTTTCTTCATTTCCCTTCAAAATTATTTACCTTTATGGTTTACATCATCATCTTGAATCCTATTGGTTCTTTTAAAGTTGATTTTGATAACATATTTTTTTGTTTTGAGTCTCATTTTTTGTCTCAAAATTTCCCTAATGCATACATGTTTCGATTGTTTGGTGGAAAATTAAGTTGGATGAGAAAGAAACAAGATGTATTCAATTTTTCTACTACAGAGGTAGAGTATATGACAACTACTCATGCCTATAAGAAGGTCATTTGGCTTGTCCCCGTGGTGTAGAGAAGTCGGTGAGGGAGTGCGTTGTTAAGGCACTCCATAAGTGAAGTAACTGATTTGAAACCTCTGGGGACACCTCAAATCCAACCATGTTAAGGGTTGGTGCAGTCCAGACTGGGTGCGATCCCCGGGTGCTTTGACGGCTTAGATTCCACTGGGTCTTGGCATCTTGGCTACATGCCAATCTCGCAAGTCAAGGATATTTAGCTAACAAAAAAAAAGGTCATTTGTCTTATGAAAATGTGGTCATAAGCAAGGATAATTCAGAGAGATATTACAATTCAATGTGATAGTAGCAATGCAAGAGCCTAACCTTTCATGTGAAGACAAAACATATAGATATCTAGTATCATTTCATTAGAGACATGGCTGAGGATGGAAAGGAGATACTAGAGAAATTTAACACTTTGCAAAATGTTGCAAATGCATTGAAAAAACTAGTGAGCAAAGGTAAATTCAAGTGGTATCATGAATCTATGGGCCTTATGGCCCCTAGCAATTAGCTCACAATTTGATGCATTATCCCTTATACTATTGCAACATATATGACAAGTGGAAGAATGTTAGTATAGTTGTGTCATGCACCTTTAAATAATATAGTAGAGCAACTAATGATTGTTGAGAAATATCATAGAATAAATGTAGAGAAATAATAGAGAATAAATGTTGACTAGAGGCAAGGAATAAATGAAAAGCACTAGCACACAATGAATGCTATGCAACAATAGTTGACCAATTAATTGGTGGTGGTTTCAAACATGTAGAAATGGAAAACCATAAATGGTTTATGGTTTTTTTATTCATGTTTATTCAGTGCTATGGTTGGAGGAAAACATAGTATAAGTTTTATCTTATTGTTATGCTGCTGAAATTTCTCCAAAAGTATGCTACTATTGAACACTCTTGTTGAAAGCACAAAGGCCATGTATTGTAACCATTTGGTTGTTAAACAATACATTAAATGTTCTTTAGAGTGTGGGGTTTTTCTCCTAGAAGATTTTTTCCCATGATATCATGTTGATAATGATTTGTTGTTTATTTCATTTGTTTGCAACTGATATGTTTTTTATTTTTTGCACATTCTTCTCTCATAGATTAGAGTAGGAAGCGTATTCTACACCTCTACTTCCTTTCACATCAACCCAATTTTGCATGACTATGGCCTATTTCCTAACGATAATGACCTAGAAGTGGATATATGTAACTCCTACTCACATTGTGCATCAATCTATCAATTTACTATTTTATTTTTGATTGATTCTCCTTGGTGTTTAATAAATTCAAGGATAAAATGAGGATCTACATTAACTATTTTTATATTATTTTCTATTATTATGAGTAGACCTATGCATCTTGGAATTGTTTTTACAACATAAACACCTCTATATAAAAAAAAATACTAATCCCGCATTAATTAAAAGATGTGGCACATAACAACATATCAAATCCAATATATAATAATCCTTATGCGATCCTTATAATAATGAAGACAATGACAAAAAATAATAATACCTATTACTAAATCAATAATTGATTTCTTTTACATACCTCTTTATACAATTTTTTTTTTTTTTTAAGGTCACGGTTAAGCCAACACACCAAATTGGCGTATGAGACCCCCTTGTTTGTGGGACAAGGGACCCCCCTCCACCCAACGATTTGACTGGTAAAATCTATAACACATACCCTACCCCCCTCTGGAATACCTTCTTATATTTTTAGGTACACTAATTTATTACCATAAAATAAATTTATAAACTTAATTAATTCAATCAATTGTTACCATAAAATAAATTTACAAACTTAATTAATTCAATTAATTGTTGTTAATGATGTTGGTATTCATTTTAAAACAAACTCTTATCATTTTTCACTAATATTAAAAAAAAAAAAATTTAAGTACACTAATTTATTATCATAAAATAAATTTATAAACTTAATTAATTCAATCAATTGTTACCATAAAATAAATTTACAAACTTAATTAGTTCAATTAATTGTTATTAATGATGTTGGTATTCCTTTTAAAACAAACTCTTATTACTTTTCACTAATATTAAAAAAAACTTATATTTTTAATTACACTAATTTATTACCATAAAATAAATTTATAAACTTAATTAATTTAATTAATTGTTACCATAAAATAATTTATAAACTTAATTAATTCAATTAATTGTTACTAATGATGTTGGCATTCCTTTTAAAACAAACTCTTATCACTTTTCACTAATATTAAAAACAAACTGCCCTTCAAATTTATTATTTTAAAATAAAATATATCTTTTATTTTTTAATAAAAATACTTTTTTTCCTTTAAAAACAACATCAAACTTATTACTGCCCTTCAAATTTATTATTTTAAAATAAAATATATCTTTTATTTTTTAATAAAAATAAGAGACAGGCCAAAAAACTGTTGAAAATCCAACGAAGCCAATTGAAGTCTACATCTTCCTCGCTGAGCTTATTCTTTGGGAAAATGAAAAAGCTTACTCCCGAAGATGGTCAATCAGTTAAGTGGGTGCAGGAATGATGGAAATATAAATATTTAATGTAAATATAAAGAGGAGAAATGGTTTTGAAAGAAGTGAAGCCTTTCATGTGTTATGTCCACTTGTATAATCAAATTGAATAGTATTGATATTCAATTTTAATTTTTTATTTTGTTTTTTTATAATGTTTAATTTCATTTTAATTTAATTAACGATATACTTTCTTCTTTATTATACCTTTCGTCTACATGGGTTAACATATTTTCAAATAGATCTTTTTCAATGAAAATTCAAAAGTTGTTACGACATTCTATCCACTCTTCTTGCAATTTTAATAAATGATATATTATATATCATTTATTAAATGACTTTAGTGGGATGGTAGATGATTTTATTATTATAATAATAAGAGAGATTCTAGACATACTACCATAGATATAATTACTATAGTGATGTGGATATGCGACGATCGTGCTACCACAGTGGTACCACAACAATCCATCATGCAAGGGTTTGATTTACGGGTTTATAATAGGGTTTATTTGCCACAGAGATACACCATACAAGGGATGAGTTACCACAATGATAGATCATGTAGGGGTTTATTCAAACTTAGGTAGAGTTTCATTTTGGTTTTTTTTCCACCACTACTACCAAAATCTCTTGAGGGGGTTTAGAAAAGTAATCTTAGATAATCTGTATCAATATGTAGAATTATCAAAAAAACATAGAGAAGAGAGAGATGCCAAACTTTAAAGAGAGTTAGAAGCAATGTTTGATAACAAATTTAGATCTTTCAAAAACAAGATCTTATATAAAGTGGAATATTAGGGTTGGATACTCGGTTGTAGAAAATGGAGGTTAGATTAGAAGAAATGGAAAAACAAAGTCAATAAAAGAAACAATCAACCCAAGAAGAGGAGGTCGAAGAAAAACATAATCTTAGGGGCAACATTAAAGAGATAGAAGAAAATCTAATTAACAATTTGTCCCTCAATAATTTTGAATGTGAAGTGGAAATTAAACTCGTCAAATGTGAAATGAATAAGTTCATCAAGTTAGACCATGAGCATAACAAAAGATCCTTGAACCTCATAATTTTTGGTATAAAAGAGCATAAAGATAAGGACACTCACAATATTCAAGGAAAAACTAAAATATAAATCACAATTGAAACAATTTGTCTGATAGAAGCAAAGAGGTTGGGAAAAATAATGTAATATAAAGATAGGTTGATTTGAGTTAAGATAATCTCTAATGACCATAAATATGCATGAGCATAACAAAAGATCCTTGAACCTCATAATTTTTGGTATAAAAGAGCATAAAGATAAGGACACTCACAATATTCAAGGAAAAACTAAAATATAAATCACAATTGAAACAATTTGTCTGATAGAAGCAAAGAGGTTGGGAAAAATAATGTAATATAAAGATAGGTTGATTTGAGTTAAGATAATCTCTAATGACCATAAATATGGCATTCTCGAAAAAACTATGAGCTTAAAAGGGTTAAGAATATTTATAAATGAATACCTCATTCTAGAAGACCAAGTTGAATTATGAAAGAAAGTTCAAAAGGTAAAAGAAGCTAGGAAGGAAGGAAAATGAGAAATAATTATGAATCAAAAAGCTATTTTTAGATATAGAGACAAATGAGAAATAATTATGAATCAAAAAGCTATTTTTAGATATAGAGACCAAAAATATAATAATAAATAGGAATTTGGGACACAGTCGATCCTCTCTTGAAACTGTCATGGTTTTTCATAAGCAAATAGTGTATATTAAGTTGGATTCTAAGTGAAATCAATATCATATTTTTGGTTGAAAGATAGAAAACATGAAGAATCTAAGGACCTATTGTGCCTACGACAACTCCCATTAAATTTTCTTGTCTCGGGAAAATTAAATGGGCCCCCTACCAAATTTCTACATAATCTATGAAGGAGAAGAGTATTTCCTCATATTTGAGCAATCTTGTGTTATTTATAGAAGATGGTATTTTTCTCTTATTCATTTACGATCTCCTCTTTCATATTCTGAGTTTCATGACATCAAAATATTTGAAGAATGATTAGGTCATTTGATCCCTATCCATCCCAGATTTACTTCAGATTCATCTAATTTTGACTTATCCCCAAATCGAGTTCATGCTCATGTGCCTCCTGGTTGCACAACAATTCCTAATCCGCAAGACTATCAGGCTTGCCTATTTGGGAATTCCCATTCAGAAATGATATTTCACCATGTTCAATGTTTTTCCTAAAACCCGAAGGATGCAAGACTATCAGGCTCGCCTCTTCAAAGTTTCCCTGTTAGAATGTCAAATATACACTTTTTCAATGGTTCCTTTTGAATATAACATCTTGAAATCCCATCGGATACCACTTTTTGGGTTCTTCATATCAGATTGTCATGTTTCATTGCTTCATATTTTTTCTCATGATCTTATCGGGAAAATATGTTTGAGATGTTATAGTCAGAGTGTCATTATAACTTGTTTTTATAAGCTTTCCAAAACCCATAGACTGCAATCCTTTTGGTCTTAAATTCACTAAATTTTCTCATCGAGATAAAATAAATAAATTTATAATGACTTTCTTGAAGTCCACTTTTTGCAAGCCCTTCAGGAATTCCTTTACGGGTTCTTCCCATCAAAGTGATAACTTAACATTGTATCATCATGTTCCTAAATCTTGCAACCCACAAGACTCACATGCTTACATTTTTGGGTTTTCTTCATCGGAGTGTTGAAATATCAAACCATTTTCCAATGAACCTTTTTTCTACAAACCTCTTTCCTACAATCTTGTCCCCGATACTTATTTTTCACGATTGTGTTATTTTGAAATCCTTAAGCATGTTTCAAAATAAATGGGTTATATCTTTTATTTGATTATATGTTATTAACCTTTATCTCTTATCTTCACTCATTAACCACCTTGTTAAAACTCTTCCTCAGACCAATTTTTTGAATGTTCTTTCAGGGAATTTGTTGGGTTCGACTTTGAGAAACTACTCTTCATTCTCCTAAAAGACAATCTTCCGAAAGTTTTTTTTTCAAAAAGGTTTTACCAAAGAGATTATTCCCACAAGATTGTTCTTCCAAAGACATTACTCATCCTATCCCTTTCCCACACATTGAAAGTTCAAATTTGAACACATTCATTGCAGAATGGTAGGCTGACAAGGAGAATGGTAGGTCGAAAAAGTGTTAGGTGTAGACTTGATTGACTAGTTGTAATAGTTATTACTTAAATAAGGTGACATATTATAAGCTGATGTAAGATTATCCATGGCCATTGAGCCTTATCTGTTGAATTGATTAGCATACAAACCAACCAATTTTGAAAGAGTTAATTTGTCTATACTCGGTTATTTTGTGTTTGTAATCATTTTTAGAAGATCGAGTGAACCTTATTACACTATGAATTGTGCAGGATTTCCAAATCCACCATGTCTAATTCTCAAATGCATAGAGGGAGGTTTCCTAATGCTAATGTCCTAGATCAGGGAAAAAAACAATATACCCTAATCATGTATGATACCATCCATTTCAATGGGATCCAAGGATGTGATACATGGAATGATATGTATATGTTATTTCCAATGAGAGTTTCCCAGAACAAGATAAAGACATTGTTGTGTACATGAATATCAAGAAGAGTGGGATATATGTCATTACTTCCCAACCAATAATTTTTCCATACAATGATGCAACCAAATGGGTATATGCACATCTAGAGCCAAATATAGTGATGATATTGAATGAAGTAGGAAACCTCCTCACTTCATTGTAGCCAGAATATATTCACATGATGTACCATTAAGAAAAGTCATACGTCTACCTCAAAAAGTAGTTTCTAGATTCCTTCAACAAGGAGAACCTCAGTTTGGTTGAAATAATCAGAGAGTGGTGGGATGAGGATACACTAATGAATAAAAAGGACAACATAGTGTATCAAATACAACAATTCAAGAAGAATTACCAACTCCTCGCAGTCGTGATTTGCATACTTTATGGAGAGGATTCAAGCATCCATTTTAAGTTGAAATGGGTACCAATTGCACATTCCATAGTAGAAACAAGTCATATCTTCAATTGGGGACAAATCATGTCTATGAGCATCTTTGTATCTTCCCAAGAAACTCTTGTTGGATAAAAAAAAGGTTTCTATATGTCTTTGTTTTTAATAGATGTCATTTGTGCTTCAATTCCTTTTCCTGAAATGACTTGGAACTGGAATCTTGATTCACCACCCATCCATATTAAATCATTTCTCATAGTTGTGGGAGAACAACTAAAATAAGTATTTTTATGAAATTTGTGATGGTTTTGTAGAACCTATGTTTTATGTCATTTTTGGCCAACCACCCCAAATATTGACCTCATAATACATTCAAGCCTTGAAAGACATAGGAGAATAGTATATGGAAAAGCATTATAAATATATCAGGGTCTTTGGGTGTTCTTCGCCACCTCATTTTCTCCTCAAATGTGTCCCTAATAGGTCGATGATCAAGGACATAGAATACCAAACAATAGAGTAAGGAATCATTGGCTCTTTATCTGCTAGTGCCAAGAAAACATTGCCCAAGTTTCCCATTAAAGTAGGGGGGTTTACTCTGTTTAATTTACCACATGCCAAAAAGGAAGTTGTTTCCTTGAAATAGATTACCATATGCATAGGAGTGGCTAGGAACCATGACCCTAAAGGGGTAGTATTCAACCATATTATAACCTTGGGGATGATACCCCCATTTCAACATGATCAGAGAGAAGAAGACATCATTTTCCAAGGAGTCAAGTATTTGAGAGACTACAAATTGAACAAGAAGAAAAAAGGGTAATTTTCAATGTACATAAGGGAAAAGTAATGGTTAGTGAACATGAATAGGATGAGGCTAAGAAGAAATCCCAACAACAAAAGGAAGAGTAACTAATGAAAATGGATTTGGAGCTAGAAGAATAATTAAAAAAGGAAGATGAATGAAGAAGAGGATAAATGTGTAGCTAAGGAGAAAAGAAAAGTAGAAAAAACATATTTCAAGGATGCAAAGGAAGTAGGAGAAATAAAGAAAAATAAGGGAAGAAAGGAGAGGAAGAGAAAAAAAGGAAGGGAAAAGAAGAAGCCAAAAGGAAAGAAGAGGAGGCAATTGAAGTAGAGAAATAGAAAAAGAGAAAACTGGAAGAGGACAAGGACATAGGAAGTGTGAAGATTGATCTCTCCCCATGGCATGGAGCCAGTCTAGTCACCACACAAGGGACCACCTTATTGAATTATCCCTTCAACCATAGAACTCCCCTCAATACGATACCTATTGGTTTCTCCTACTCTCAACTCATGGATATAAACAATACAATAATCTCCTTGGGAGATTATGTTGATGTATGTAGCATAAAACATGTACTTCCATGTTGGTTTGTGTCTAACATGTGGGAGTAATCATTATTACCTCTCAGGACTTAGGAGATTCACTTTAATAAAGTGATTATTAAAGTGAATGTAATTTTTTCATTAATGGATTTTAATTTAATTCAAATTCCTAAGTATTTGGCATTATTGAGTTAAATTAAATCCTAGCCATTAGATCTAAAGTGAAGGTGAGATCTAATCTTATCTTTTGATCACTTTGTAGATATAGGGTTTTGTATTTAGGGTAAAATAAATATTACAAAAGGAATCATATTTGAGAGGAGGACACACACACAAAATGAGTGAGTGACATCTCATTGATTGGGTGAAAAAGGACTTTCATCCAAGTTTCCAAGGGCAGGGTTTGAGGAAAGGAGAAAAGGGGAAGCAAAGGGGTAGCGACTAGGTGTGATAGGATAAGATATTTGTTGATTTGTATTTTCCTCAGGTGGGCCACTATCCCAAGACATGATCCCAATATTTAATCTAATAAAATCAATAAGGTATTGGTTTTCCCTTTGGGTCTTTTCTAGGGGTATTTTACCTATAAATTACATGTGTACTTTGTGTATGTTTTCCGTATTTATGTTTCTATTGTAATGATTCATTAAAAATCAGTTATCCTTTTATTGTATAAGTAATTTATTCATAATTAATTTCTAGGTGTTGGGTTAGGAGAATTTAACATATTATTTCTTTAGTAAGTCTAAAAAACGAATTGTTAAGAGATCAACAAAGAGATAGAGGATAGAAGAGACCCTCAACAAGGAAACATTAGAAAGGGTAATTGAGTGGAATCGTGAAGGCCAATATCCCCCAAAAAATGAAACTGATGTAGCCTAATCTTTAAGTGCCTTTGCATGAGGAAATTATATGACTTCCAATGAGCTCAACACCATGTCATAATCCTACAAATCCAAGGTGGTAACTTTAGAAGATAAAATAAAACAAAAAAAATTATCAAATGGAGGATGAGTTCAAAATCCAAACTAATAAAAAATATCAACTGAACTGAAGTAGAAAAGCTCAAGAAAATGCATGCACAAGAAATGGAGAAGTTGAGAGTAGAGCATCAAGAAAAAGTCAACCTCACTAAACAACAAAGACTAAGAATTTTGGAGTTAAGGAGAAAGGTACAAAATATGGAAGCACACATAAAAGAGAGCAATAAAGAAACTCATGCTCTAAGTTGTGAAAGAAGAGGTTGACAAGGAAAATCAAGACTTAAGAGAAGCCTGTAAACTCTTCTTCAATGAATTGAATGAAATTCAACAATACCATGAGGAATTAATAAGGATGTCTGATCAGGTTGATGAATAGAAGAGAAAAAATGAAGCTTCTTAGCATGCTTTTGATAATATTCTATATTGGAAATATGTACACACAAAAATCCCTTCATATGTTTTGATATTTAGTAAAAGAGAACGGGGGAAGACTCAAGTGTTACTTGACTCCTGGAAGGCCTCATGTGAGGATATTAAGGAGACCATGGAGATCAACACTAAATCTTGTTACAAGATTTGGAATTATGTTGATGACTTATTGAAACAATTTGAGATGCCATTCATGGATGAGCTAAATCTGACAGTCCCTAGTAAATTGAGGATTTCATAAATGGAAAAGAATATGGATGATAACAAGAAAACAATTGACCAACTCAACAAGATAAATAAATAAGATTTAAACAAATATTTAATAAAACCAGTCAAGCTGGCCACTACTGCAGATGCTTACACCAAGAAATTTCATAGAGATATTAGGAGAGTAGTAGAGAGAATATATGATGGTGAGTCATAGATTGAGAATATGAAGCTAAACAAAGTCGAGGAATTCTACAAGGCATATGAGTTATGGACCTCCTATGTCGAGGAAGTAAATTAAAAAATGTCTTCATAATTTCACATTTAAATATTGTATAGTAGCAAGTTAAAATTGTAATTAGCTTCAAATTATATAACAGAACAAAAGGAGGTGAAGTGGAGAGTTGTAACTAAGGAATGAATAGTTACATGAACTGAATAGTTTCTCTTGTCTTATAAAATATAAATCGTTGTAAGAAAGAATGACTTTTTCCCATTGTAACATTGGTGATACTATTATCTCATGGAATAAAGGACAAAAGGAAATTTTTGGCAACCATGAATGTGTTCAGTTGTGTAATGGGACTTTTCTACATTTTCAATTGATGTTATTGGTTTTTTTAATGATATTTCATGTGAATTCTTTCTGTGTATATTTCTTAAGAAACTAGTACATTTTTTGTTACTTATGGATACAATGGTGGTGTTGTAGGTGTAATTAATAACTCTTTATTATTTACATCGGTTTCCTTATTGTTTTAACATTATTTTGTTAACATGAAATATTTTTGCAAGAAGCAATACTATTTAATACTATGTCTAACATTTCAGAAAATCTCATAATCAAGATAGGTTATAATAATAGTTAGAATAGATAGTTTTGGATTTGCTTTGATTAGTTAGATTTAGAATTAGAAATAATTATTTGGAGAAAAATTTATTCTCCTCCACTGCAATAAAATTGTTAGTGACAATCAGGTCCACATATTAGTCGAAACTTTCCATACCAAACGAGAGTGAGTCTAATTGGGACTCGTCGTTGGGAATTTTCCCTTACTATTTGACATGAAATTTCATCTCTTCAATATAATTGGCACTAGAAGGAGGGTCATGAAAATGAATGGCTAGTAAGGAATTGCGTAAACCTAACCCTACCCATTCTAATCCACAAAGAAACCCCTCTCAACACAATCAATCTCATACCCCTCACCCTAAGTATATCCTAGACCCACAAACGACAGTAGTCCCTAACCCTACTCAACATTTCAATCGTCGAAGTGTGTTTGAACCACCACAAGTGGTTGGAATTGCTAGATTGGTCAAACAATATTGTGCCTTAACCCAAGGTTTGAGTACACAAAATGGGATAGAACCTATCTAGTATCCTCTCCCTATAAGTCATAAACCATATGAACCCGAGAGACCAATCAGCCCCAATTTTCCAATTGAGATTGATAACCCAACTACTAAAACCTTGAATTATCACATTTCAAACTTCCTCAGGGGAATATCCAATCCTTTTGAGATAAACTTTGAAGAATACATATCTCTCTATGGTGGTGAACCACCAATTCCTCTTAATTATCCTTCAACTACCCCCATATATCCATCTAAAGGATAATCCTTAGAAGAACAACCCTCATGTGTTCCTTCAAGAAGTCCCATAGGAGATATGGCTAACGTTAATGAAAACCAAAATTCTAATTAAACTTTCCTCATTCCATATGTAGTTGTTGTTTCAAGGGCCAATCACCCTTTACCTAAGAATCCTGAGAATTTGAGAAGAGAAATTCAGGGATGATAAAACTCTAGTAGTATTGGTTTTAGAATTATCCAAAATAAAAATAGACCCTAAGGAAAAAGTTAAATATTTTAATCAAATATGTTTATCATTGATAAATAAGATTCTTGATACTTCTAAACTTGTTGAGGATGTGTCCATAAAATTCTATACTTCATCTCTATCAGTCTCCATGGCTATGTTTGTTAATAGAGCTGAGAAACACACCCTTTAAGACACCATTAAAGAGGCAATAAAGGTGGATAAATACATGCTCATTCTAAAAGGTAGACACTGAACAAAATAAATGAAACAAAAACAATTTTCTCCTCCAGTGTGTATTGGTTGAGTTATATAGAGTAATTCATGTGTAAATTATCAATCACTCATTTTGTTAATGAGAATTCTTCCATTGTTTCTCTCCTGCTTCTCTTTTCTCCTATTTTATCTGCAACTGTGTATGTCAATTCCCAGCTAGATATATTTTGTGCAAGTTCAACACATTACAAAGAGTACCCCTTGTATTGGTTGGGAGGTACTAGTGAAGTCTTTGTCATTAAAAAGAGAAGGGAAGGAAGGAGCGCAAAGTCTGGAAGGACATCTTCAACACACAGGTTTCATTGATTTCTAGTATTTGTAAGTTGAATTTATTTATATTACTAAAGTATCAGTACAGTAGGTTGATAGAGTCATTGTAGAATCATTGGAAGGTCTAAATGTCAAGTGTTACATTAGCTGACAAATGAATAATAGACACAAGGTTATATTTTAAAATATTCACTGTAATTTCGGACATTTTCAAAACTCTGCATATCGGTCTGACCCTCCTTGGTTAGTGTAAACCTTATAGTTCATATAACTTGTGTTTAATCCTGTATTTGCATCCTTACATGAAGTATGTTTAATCAAATTTTTAAGTGGGTTTGTGTTAGGACATTATCAATGTATTGCTCGTTGGTCATTTGAGGTTTAGTTCCAATTTGTATCATAAGTCCTTTTTTATTTTCATTAATATCCAAATCCATTCTATTGATGGGTTCGTTGTCGAGAGGCCACTCGATCCAAACTTGTACCATAAATTCCTATTAAGTTTATGATAAATCAATTATGTCAAATGATGGATTTTTGTGAATTTTTTAAAACCTGGGTTATTGGTTTTCTCAGATTAGATTTTGTTTTACCCAAAGTATCTAGGGGCATGGAGTTTTGTAAAACTTTTGTTACTTAAACCCATTTACTTCAAGATTCATGGGATAGCCATACTTGGGTTTTCGAGAAATTTTTTTACTTACTTCAAATACGAGTGTTAGCCCTTTTTCCTAAACCAAATTATGCATGTGATCGAGAGTGATGTAGGAGCATCGCTCCTCCTTAGAACGCGCCAGTCAAATTTAACGCATGGTGTGCATTTAAGGAAGGAGAGGCACCGTCCTCTGATTTTTTCCTCGAGAATCCAAGGTGAGATCTAGGAATTTAATAAAGACAAGATGGAAGGAGAAAGATATGCCTTCACACAAGCTGGAGATAAGGTTTCCATTAATAGGCTGACAGAAAAATGGATCTGCATCTGATTTGGAGCAGATTTCCATCATTGTAAATTTCCCTTTCGATAGGCATTAGGAATGGTGATTTGAAACCACTAGTTTAGCTTGTGAGGGAAGCTCATTGAGCCCATATTGTATAAATATTTGTAATATTGTCTAAGTATAGGTTATTGATAGCTATTATCGATTATCATAGTTGTTGTGGAGAAAGGAGAACTGAGAAGCATCTAAATCTACCTTGTATAGGTTAAGGAGCAGTGAAGAACAATGTATGTATGTAACAAGTTTCATTTGGATGGATATAACAGAGGAACATTGTCCCAAATGTGTATGGTTATGTGTCTATCTGAATGAATGGTAGAATCTTTGTTATTTTTTAATTCTCTGTTATTTATGTTCTTGAATCCATGATTGCATTTACTTTGTTGAATGTATGAGTCATTGTGAGGAGTAGATAAGTTTCAATTGTTTCTCTTTACCAAGCGAGTGCAAGGTGTTCATAGTGTCCGCAAGGATTGTGTGACTGAGTCTGTTTCTACTCGAAAGATCAGAAGAGATAGTGGAACTTCTACGTATGCAAGGAGTGCATCGACCTCCGCAAGGAGTGCATGACAGAGTTTTCAGACTTGAAAGCTTAGGAAGGACAGCGTGATTTAGTCACGAGAGATAGAAGTGGTTGGAGAATAGTCACAAGGAGTGTGAAGTCATCCACAAAAGTTGAAGTGTGGAGAGAAATCTGTTGCAAGGTGTTGGAGAATAGTCACAAGGAGTGTGAAGTCATCCACAAAAGTTGAAGTGTGGGGAGAAATCTGTTGCATGGTGTGCACAGATCGAGTTCTCGACTAAGTTTCAAAGAGATTGTTCAGAGGAACAAAGGAAAACCAAAGAAGGAAGGTTCAGGAGGGAGAGTGGAGGAAATCTTCAAGGAATAGAGTCCTTGAACTTCTCGTCAAATAAAGTGGGAAATATTCTTCCTTAGAGGGAGGCTAACAATCCCAAACCATCGAATCTGGCGAAGTTGCAAGGAGGAGAACCGTGAAGTATTTCAGTACCTCGGAGGTTCGGCAAGTTGAAAACTTGAAGAAGGTCGAGTCGCAATTCTATCTCGACCGTTGATTGTAGGAGAGCATGTGGAAACAGATTGAGGAGTTCGGGAATCAAAAGGTCAGAGGTTGTGAGTGGAAAACCTAGAAGTTCATGAGGTTGCAAAGTTTGAACCATAGTGGGTCGATGAATCAGTTCATGAGGTTGCAAAGTTTGAACCATAGTGGGTCGATGAATATAAGAAGATGTGTGGTAGGGGTTCAGAACCTCGTAGAATAGTATTATGGGAAAGGTTGAGGGAAGGATTTGGGATATACCCTAATTATGAATCGCGAAGGAGATAGACCCACAGTCATAGCCGTGGTCACTTGTGGAAGAGACCTGTACAGGTGGGTAAGAAATTTTGGGTGCCCATAGAGACCCAAGGAGTCAATCTGACTCGGTAAAATTAACGATCCAAGACCAAGAGGTCGAGAATCCATTTGAAGAGAAGGGGGGTTTGCATCAAGAGTGGTATCAGAGCTTGATTTCACCCGTAGATAGCAGGTGAAGGTGAGAAAAAGGAGATAGTCTGATACCACAAGAGTGGTATCAAAGCTTGTTTTGTCTACAAATCATAGGAAAAGGGGACAAAGTACGATGCTCTATGTGCAGCAGATGGTAAAAAACCAGGTGGACTGTAGGTGAAACAAGATGATCATTGAAAACTATGGGCACAGTCATGGGGAAGTATACCTGCAGAAGAGCAAGGCGAATATGGACAAGGAGCTTAGTGAAATCCGAGCACAGATGGAGAATCTTGCATTTAAGATGCAGTAGGATTCAAAGGTACATTGGAGATACAAATGGCCTTTGAAGAGGACATCCATATGGCCTATTCAGGAGTTGTTGACCAAAAGGCGACAACAGGTGTTAAGAAGGTGGTTGATGCATGTTGAAAACCTTAGTCATAAGGGAAAGAGATCTAGCAAGAGTCTCATAAATTTCCAGGTGAGAAATGAGAAGGGATCAGTGGATCTCATAAACTGCCAGGTGGGCAGAGGAGACATCCAAGATTGCCAGGTCAATAAGGGAGAAGAGATGAGCTTAGCTGAGAGCTCATTGATAGATGAAGAGGAGGTAGAAGGAATACCTCACTCATATGGAGATTTGTGCGGAGCTGCAAGCCGTGTGAATGAATATGATGAGAAGTTGCAAACTTTCACCATCGAAGAGAAGGATCAGGGGAGCATTTTGATCATTTGAGGAGTCGATATATTCCTACCAAGCAGTTGAGGAGAGGTTAGAATGGATTTTGCAGATGCGACAGGGAGAAAACAAGTTGAGACTATCATGGAAGAAAAGGAACAGATATTGATGTTTGTCCCAACAAAAGGGGAACGCCCAGTTGAGTTTCTCACTCAGTGGAAATTGGAGTTAAAGGAACTGGAGGATTGGTTGGACAATCCAAAACCAAAATATGGCTGCCAGGAGATATCCATTCCAGAAGAAATGCATCAGCATGAGGAACCATTGATGGAAGATGGAAGGGAGCCAAACGTAGAATCGATTGGAGTTGATCTGTCATGAGAGGAAGTTAAGAAGAAGCTTAGTGATGAGAGGCATGCAAGAGGGAAGACTACATCAAAGTGATGAGATAAGACCATGAGAGATGGGAAGGATGTCTTGGGAAGTCAACGTCACTTACCCATTGGCAAGACAGGAATGTGACAATTTAGTCTACTACATAAGAGCCATCCGATGGGGCAGTTAGACAAGGTGTTTGAAGAGATCAGGGAAATGATGTCAAGGTCAACAACAAAAGCAGTCTGCATGAGGAAGATGGACAGAAGGGAGCCTACATGAGCAACAAGGATGATGCAACAGAAGCAGGGAAGTGGAGGAGCCGAGAGATAGCTCCAAGAGAAAGTTTTGGATCCAGGAGGACTTCAACCATGCTAGAAATATCATGAGCAGGAGCGCATGATTTTTCATAGCCATGGAGTATGATGCACAAGCATCGCTCCACCTCATCATGCGCCAGTCATATTTCACACATGGTGTGCATTTAAGGAAGGAGATCCATCGTCCTCTCATTTTTTCCTTGAGAATCCATGGTGAGATCTAGGCATTTAATAAAGATAAGCTAGAAGCAACAATATATGCCTTCGCAAAAGCTAGAGATAAGGTCACCATTAATAGGATGACGGAAAAATGGATCTCCATACAATTTGGAGTAGATTTCCATCATTGTAAATTTCCCTTTTGATAGGCATTAGGAATGGGGATTTGACACCACTAGTTTATCTTGCGAGGGAAGCTCATTGAGCCCCTCTTGTATNNGATTTGACACCACTAGTTTATCTTGCGAGGGAAGCTCATTGAGCCCCTCTTGTATAAATCTTTATAATATTGTCTAAGTAGAGGTTGTTGATAGTTGTTATCGATTATCATAGTTGTTGTGGAGAAAGGAGAACCGAGCAACATCTGAATCTACCTTGTATAGGTTAAGGATTAGTGAAGAACAATCTATGTATGTAACAAGTTTCAGTTGGATGGATATAACAGAGGAACATTATCCCAAATGTGTATGGTTATGTTTCTATTTGAATGAATGGTAGAATATTTTTTATTTTTAATTCTCGGTTATTTATGTTCTTGAATCCATGACTTCATTTACTTTGTTGAATGTATGAGTCATTGTGAGGAGTAGATAAGTTTCAATTGTTTCTCTTTACCAATCGAGTGCAAGGTTTGCATAGTGTCTGCAAGGAGTGCATGACTGAGTTTGTTTCAACTCGAAATCTTAGAAGAGATAGTGGAACTTCTACGTATGCAAGGATTGCATCGGCGTCTGCAAGGAGTGTGTCACGGCATTTTCAGACATGAAAGATCAGGAAGGATAGCGTGATTTAGTCATGAGAGATAGAAGTGGTTGGAGAACAGTCACAAGGAGTGTGAAGTCATCCACAAAAGTTGAAGTGTGGGAAGAAATTTGTTGCAAGGTGTGCACTGATTGAGTTCTCGACTAAGTGTCGAAGAGATTTTTTAGAGGAACAAAGGAAAATCGAAGAAGGAAAGATCAGGAGGGAGACCGACGGAAATCTTCAAGGAAAAGAGTCCTTGAACTTCTCATCAAAGCCAATGGGAAATATTCATCCTTAGAGGGAGGCAAATGATCCCAAACCATCAGATCTGGCGAAGCTGCAAGGAGGAGAACCGTGAATTATTTTGGTACCTCGAAGGTTTGGCAAGTTGAAAACTTGACGAAGGTTGAGTCGCGAAGTCTGAAGTCGTGATTCCATATTGACCATTGATCATAGGAGAGCACGTGGCAACGTATTGAGGAGTTCAAAAATCAGAAGGTCAGAGTTCGTTAGTGGAAAACCTAGAAGTTCGCGAGGTCACGAAGTCTGAACCATAGTGGACCGATGAATCTAAGGAGATGCATGGGAGGGGTTAGGAACCTCGGAGAAGAGTATTCTGGGAAAGGTTGAGGGAAGGATTTAGGACATCCCCGAAGTCTGAACCACGAAGGAGATAGAACCATGGTCATAGTCATGGTCACTTGTGGAAGAGACTTGTACGTGTGAGTAAGAAATTTCTAGTGCCTGCAGGGACCCAAGGAGTTGCTCCAACTCAGTAAAATTAATGATCCAAGACCAAGAGGTCGAGCAGCCCTTTGAAGAGAAGGGGGGTTTGTGTGAGAGATCCAAAACTTGGTGTTAGTCCTAAGGGGCGTTATTCAGGGCTCCTTAACTCCAGTGTTTCAAAGGTTTCTTCAATCCAACACTTCTTTTCTCCTGAATTGCTAACCGATTGAATTCGTTCATCATTGAGTTGATTGAAAGTTGCAGGTTACCCTACCTTACCACCTTCCTTCGTAAATTTCACATAAAATCCAACAGTTGGTAGTGATTTTCCTCTTACATGTTCTACAGGGGAGATTCACTATGGAACATATAGACTTCGGGGTTTTCTTCCTGTACCACTTGAAACCATCTCATCCGAGTAACTAAAACCCCATAGATCTTAGAGATCTGATGGTTTACACTTTAGCTCAGTTAAGGGTTGTGGTCCACTCCGGAGTTCAGAACTCCAAGGATCTCTTTTTACTCTGCAACCCATTTCCTCCAGAGCATCGAATTTCCAACCCTCCAAAGGTATCAGACTTGAATATCTAACGATCCTTGTTGTTCGCCAGATCTACGGATCTCCTTTACTCCGGGCTTTAGAAACTTTATCTTTGCAACTATAGTTTTCCTTCGAACTAATGAAGGCCAAACCCTCAGATCTGACGGTCCTTTTTTATCTATTGGAAACGATTAGGATTAACTTTGGATGTTGGGAGTTTGGGACCTTTCCACCTTCACAACTTCAACACACCTCCCGAACAACCAAAATATGAATACTCGGATCTACAAACATGTGTACCCAACATTTGACGGTACAGACGTACTCTGGACTCCGGGACTCCGGGATTCCCTTATCCTTAATGCCATGACTCTTTTTCTGAATTATCAAATTGCTAAAGAACATAGGCTCGTAGATCCAAAAACCCCTGATCATTCTTCATATATACGATTGTCCTTCACTTTGGGACTTTAGATATTAAGGGTTTTTCAACTCTTATGTTGCGAACTCAACTCATCGAATCATCGAAATCTGAAGGATCCAACAACTAGCATTCATCCATTGATCTACAATGTAGATATACCTCACTATTCGGGCTTTGGGGCATAGTCAAATGCCCCTAAGGGCCTAGTCCTCCCTTCGTATGACCGAGAGCTATGACCTCAGCTCAACTAATTGAGTGCTAATAGAAGGTCTAATTCAACGGTCATGGTTAATTCGATCATGAACATCGATGGATAGGAAGGATTGTGGAGTCTCGACTAGCCTGATGTTTAAACCCTCTCCTGATTTTCGAAATCGAAACAACTCATTGGTAGTGGGACTGATGCCAATTGTTGATTGGTTTTTAGGTGATGATCGACGACCCATGTGGATTTTGAAACCAAAATTAGCACAATAGTTAAATCAACCCTTTGATCCCACAATGGCTCCCCATCATTGATCTACTCTTACTGAGATCTAATGATCAAGACTTAATCGGATGTTGATCTGACAACCCTCCTCTGCAACTCCTAGATCTTACGGCTCTTGTAGTCTTCTTCCAGTTCAATGGTCTTGAATCCTCCTTTGAACCCTGCACCCCTCTCTCTCTTGAGCTTTTCCTTGATTTAAACTCCAACGCTCTTAGCACATCCCTCCTGAGCTTTAGATTCTAATTGTTGAGTGTGTAATTTATACCTCCCCTTTATTTCTTTGCATTGTTTCTTCACATTGTTTCTTATGAACTTGGGATTTCGAGGATCCCATCCATGCACTTCTAGAGTTGACTCTAGAAGTGTGGCACCTGGTACCTGAGAAGAAGATACAAGCTTCTTACATAACTTAAACTATTTCTTCGAATAGACTCTCTCCCAATTACAGGTTATTTCTTCACTGTGTCTAAGTGATTAAAGTTGTCATAAATAGTAGATTGTCAATTAAACGAATTTTGTTTTACTATTTAAGGTTATTGACTTGATGTTTCTGGAATTTCTTCATATCCTTAAATGACAAACATGATAAATTATTGAATTAGTATGCAATGATGTTATGATGAAGTAACCATGTTACCAGATCTTCTCTGTTTGTAGAAAGGTAGTTAAGAACGTTGTAATTTATATTTAAATTGTGGAATGAACTGAAATTATGGGAATTAGAAACTTCCTTGTTCCTCAGAATAGTCACCATTCTTGAGACCTTAAATGGTCAATATCAATCCAACAAATCCTAGACTTGAGTGTTGATTATGTTTCTTGGAAGTCATAGCCTTGTAGGATAGGTTGGGTGGGTAGTTGTAATTTATTTTACGTGAAGTGACAGATTCTTTCATGCTTTAAGAAGTATCTAAATCTAGTTTTGCAAATGGATTGAAATAAATAGAATGTGTATTACTGATGTATGTTACTATAATGTTTCTCTAGTTCTAATGATGTTTATTAATGTTTAAAAAAAAAACACATTGTTTCTCAAATACTTACATGACATAACAAAGGGGTTGTTACATATGGTATCAGATTCAGTTAAACCTTCTGACATTGGACCGTTACTTCATCCACTTTGTTAAACGAAATGACTAAATTAGATCAATGATAAAAATATGAAATTCTCTTGCAGATAATCATGGTTAAAGGGCACATGGGAGGTAGATGATGGGGTGTTGGAGGAAGAGGTGTGACACCTTTGATAACATCCACACTCAAAAGGTCTAACCATTAGGAAGAGGAGCCGAATGTTGAGCAAGAGCAGATTGTCATGGGAGACATTGTAAGTATGATGAGATCCTTCTAGAGGATGTCGAAGAAATTGATCAACCACATGAATGGAGATGAGGGAGAAGTGTTTGTACCCAATGATGGTCCACAATGCGCCCCAACTGGTAGTAGTATCATACACCGAGAACTTGAGAAGGTAAAATTTCCCAAGTTCTGGGGTGCCCCGGACGACTTAGTCGCCGAGGCATGGTTGGAGAACATGGAAATGTGCTTCACACTTCATGATTGGCATGGTTGGAGAACATGGAAATGTGCTTCACACTTCATGATTATACCTACAACATGAAAGTCTGCATGATGGTATTTTAGTTGAAGGGGAGTGCTCTTCTATGGTGGAAGATGCTCCTGCCTCAACTAAACATGTCATCGAAGACGTGTCATGGGAACTGTTCGAGGAATGGTTCTAGGAAAGGTATTTGTCCAAAGAATTCATTGAGAATTAGCTTAATGATTTCAATGCCTTATGACAGGGCAGTCATATGGTGCCAAAGTATGAGGCCATATCCATGGATCTACTTAGGTGTGATCCACATCTAAACACGGATAATTTGAAGGTCAACAAGTTCTTGTTTGGCCTTA
>CBVK0101073937.1:4837-36385 GCA_900067695.1 Picea abies
TTGTAACCTCGCTTCCCCTTTTCTACCTCTCCATAGGATTCTTTGATGCGTTGTGCTAAAGAACGGTCTGAGGTCTTCCCCAGGTAGAAATGAACTGTTGTGGGTCAGGACCCTTCAAGCTTAAGCATGTGATCTGGTAGATTAGCGTCATATCCACAGTAATTATTTTTCCAATCCATAGATATCCTCCATGATAGCACGACAGAAGGAGTTTAATGCAAGCGTTAACCTCCTTGTGGCGGCCAAAATATGGAATGTTCATTATGTTTAATATGGTTGACTGCGCCAACCCCCTAATCCATGGCTGCGAGATGAGGCAAGGTTTCTTTCTAGTTGTCTTCATTAAGTAACAGTGAGGAGCTAGTGTGGCATAGTTATTTCGGTCTCCTAAGTTGAAGTCATTGTGCTTCAACAACGAAATCTTCCCTAACTAACTCCCTACTATGTGAATTTCTTTCGGAATGTATGCAGTGAACACAGAGTACTTGAAATCATGAGGGATAATGTTGTGGTTAACAATGCCAGCCAGAGGCAGAATATACTCAAGCAGGATCGACGTGATATGCTTCACATTAGCCAGATCACTGTGTTTCTTGATTCTTTGTTCAGTTACGGGGTTGATGCAGGTAGAACGACGTTCGGTCGAAGGGGAAGCCTAAAATCCCCTAGGTGATGACACTTGAATACCTTTAGATACAGGTCTTTCGGCCATGATTTTCCTAAGAAATTCCTCGAAAAATTTCTCAAAGTCGCTAGGTTCGCTCGACATTCTAGCTTTTAACAAACAACGGATAGACAACCAGACAGGTGGGGTATACTTTCAGATAATGACATGTAGCATAGTTAAAAACTTGGACAGTTCTCAACTTAGCTCAGTCAGTCGTGGGTAGAAAAAAGTGGTCCCAACGCCACCATCGATGAGTTAAATAAGCGGGGTGGTGTGAAGGATCTTCCAATGGACATGAACTAAAGTTAACTGCTTCAATTAATGTAAATCTAGTCGTTATGGCACAATCTCAATGTCCAAAAGCGGTCTATAAACCCATAAATGTGTTTCCTAACTATTCTGGAGTGTCATTCTAATGGTCAGGACTCCTCCAATGGTTATATAACTTTGCTAGGGTGAGGTCCAAATTTGTGCGGACATGTTGTTCCAACGAGGTTCAAACCCTGTGAATCTGCGTCCTACGAGGTTATGGTCTGCGAAGTCTTCCATATGGTTTCCTTAACTTCTTGTAGCTTTTCCAACATAGCCTTCTTTTTATTGAGCTTCCTTGCCTTCTTTCCTATTATATGAGTCCCTTTAACTATTTCTGGAATCCTCTTTCCATTTCTATTCTTATCTTCCCCTAGCGTAGTGGCTTCGCACTGTTGAAGTACCCTCAAAGTTTTTGAAGTTAATATCCCTTTTCTTAACACTTCCTAAGTGAGAACACTTCTCTCTTGGATAGATAGGTCCTTCAAGCCTTCTTGCATTCTCTACACGACGCTCTTCCGATCTCACATCTATTCCATATCTGCATCCATGAGCTTATAGTATGACTGCAATCTTTCCTGGTGCTCATCTCTTTGTGCAGTGATATAATGAAGTGGGTATCAATGAAAAACTTTGCTATGGGCCGGAATTGATGTAGGGTACATGGTGTCATACTGATAATATCTGTGAAACATAGAATTAGAATGCCACTGCTTCGTCATGTCATTGGTATACCATAGGGTGGAAAACTGAGCGGCTAGGGGCTCTGTAGGTTCAATATTTGGGAAAGTAGATCCTTCAGGCATATGCCAAGCCACAAATGCAATCAGGATGATCAACCAACTGTAGTGAAACTCAGATCCTAAGTCCTGGGCTTTGTGACAATATTTTCTAGTTCGTTGACAAGGTAGTTCGCCTAGTTCATCTGCAGGCCCTCCACACACTTTCCTGTGAGGCCCACCATGAAACTGGTGGTCTATGTGGGGTGGTTCTTCCTCACTAGCCTTCCAACTAATAGTTTACAAGAAATGCACACTACGCCATCCTGTATGGAGGCTAACTTGTAACCGCGCTTCCCCTTTTCTACCTCTCCTTAGGCTTCTTTGATGTGTTGTGCTAAAGAATAGTCTAAGGTCTTCCCTGGGTAGAACTGTTGTGGGTCAGGACCCTTCAAACTTAAGCCTGTGATTTGGTATATCAACGTTTGATCCATAATAATTCTTCTTTCAAGCCATATATATACACCATGATAGCATGATATAAGGAGTTTAACGCAAGCGTTAACCTCCTGGTGGCGGCCAAAATGAGGAATCTTCATTATGTTTAATATGGTTGACTGCGCCAACTCCTTGATCCATGGCTATGGGATGAGGCAAGGTTTCCTTCTGATTTTCTTCATTAAATAATGGTGAGGAGCTAGCGTGGTGTAGTTCTTCCGGTATCCTAAGTTAAAGTCACTACGCTTCAACAACACGATCTGCCCTAACTGACTCCCTACTGTGTGAATTCCTTTTGGAATGTATGAAGTGAACATGGAGTACTCGAAATAATGAGGGATACTGTCGCAGTTAACAGTGCCATCTGGAGGTGGAATATACTCAGGCAGGATTGATGGGATCTGCTTCGCGTTAGCCAGATTACTGCGGTGCTTGCTTCTTTGTTCAGTTATAGGGCTGATGCAGGTGGAACGACGTCCAATCAAAGGGGAAGCCTGCAGTCCCCTAGTCAATGAAAATTGAATCCCTTCATATATAGGTATGTCATCCATGAGTTTCCTAACAACTTCCTTGACGGTCTTCTCAAAGTCGTTGGGTTCGCCCAACATTCTAGCTTTTAACAGACAACGAATAGACAAATAGATAGGTGGGTTATACTTTTTGATAACAATAGGAAACATAGTTCGACACTTGGACAGTTCTTGACTTAGCTCAGTCAGTCACAGGTAGCAAAAAGTGGTCCCAACGCCATGATCGATGAGTTAAATAAGTGGGGCAGTTGTGACGTATCTTCGAACAGACAGGAACTAGAGTTAAATGCTTTCATTAATGTAAATCTAGCTGTTATGTCATGGTCTCAACCTCCAAAAGTAGTCTATAAACCCATAAATGCATTTCCTAACCATTCTGGAGTGTCATTCTAACAGTCGGGGCCCCTCCAATGATTATATAACTTCGCCAGGGAGAAGTCCAAATTTGCGAGGACCTGTTGTTCCAGTGAGTTTCAAACCCTGTGAACCTACCTCCTGCAAGGTTTCGGTCTGTGAATTCTTCCATCTGGTTTCCTTAAATTCTTGTAGCTTTTCCAACTTAGCCTTCTTTTTATTGATATTCCTTGGATTTTTTCCTGTTATCTGAGTCTCTTTAATTATTTCTGGAATCCTCTTTCCATTTTTATTCTTATCTTCCCCTAGCGTAGTGGCTTCACATTGTTGAGGTACCCTCAAAGGTTTTGAAGTTAATATCCCTTTTCTTAACACTTCCTGAGAGGGCACACTTCTCTCTGGGATAGATAGGCCCTTCAAGCCTTCTTGCATTCTTTCAACCTTGATAGAAAATTCTTTTTCTTTTTTTCCCTCCTGCGTTGTTACTTTCCTCTGTTGCTTCAACTTATCCTCTCATTCTTCTCTTAGTTGGTCTATTTTCCTAGCTATGAGATCCCTTAATTCTTTCCTTTTATTTTCTGTAGCTTCTTCCTCTGATTTCCTTCTAATACGATCCTTCTCAATCCAAGTCTTACCTAACAAAAGTGGGAAAGGGGAGTTTTCCTGTTAATAAATGTTCCATGAACAATAATAGGTACAATAGTTACTATTCCACATAAAGTTATCATCTTTCCCTTAAACAAGCCTATCCTTCCTAAATAAGGTACCACAATAGGCTTTCCCAAAACTTCCCAAATTTCTTTTGTCATAATATTCACTTGTGTTTCTTCATCCAAGACTATACAGTCTATTTCGAAGTCTTTTATTCTTGCACTTATGCGTTGTTTTTCTTTGTGTCTTTCTGGTAAAATAACATCTTTATGAACATCCATCGTTTCTTCCAACTGTAATAACATAGTCTAAACTTCCTCTAATATTTTCTCTTTACGACTTTCTAACATACCCTAAGTCTCTTGACTCTTTTCATAATTTTCTAGTTTTATGTCCCTCCCTTCAGCTTTAGCAATAATCCTTGGAAAATTCTCAACCTTATGACCAACAACCTTACAACAAAGACAAATAGGGCCTACCTTAGAGAATTCCTTAGCAAGATGTCTCGGCCTTCTGAAATTATAACACAAAGTCAATCTTATTTTTCTCTTAAATGTTCCCCAATATTTTCTGTACTGCACACTTCCCCTAGGATCATAGTGTCGGACCTGCAATCTGCAAAAATTATTTCTAGGTTCTTGCATCCACTTATCAGTCCAAAAACTCTTTCTATGCATATGAATAACACATGTTTCTTCATTTCCATTAAATTTACTGAAATCAACTCTTTCTTTCAACTGTGCCCTAGCCTTCAGACTAGGACAAAATCTATTAAACATACTTAAATTCATGCTTTCAAAACAAAAAATTTCACTTATCTTTCTCTTACCAAAGCACAAAGCTTACCTCTTTTAGAGTCTTACCTCTTTTCTTTAGAACAACTTACTTTCTTCAAAAAAATCTTCGCAATTCAAGTAGAGTATTGCGCACTTCAACAACATACCTATGCACAAATCTTTTCTTTTTCTTTACTTTAGTTCCCAACAATCACAGTTTTAGGTCCCGACAGTCACAGTTTCAGTCCCGACAATCACAGTTTAAGTCCCGGTAACAGAACCATTTGTTGGCACAGGGGCAGATCCAGGGTTCAACGCTTAAAAGTGCACCAACAAAACCTCAACTATCGGCCCTTTTGGATACTCCTGCGAAGCATGCAAAGTCTCACCCGAGGTAGAAGCAAGGGGGGTTACAGGACACAGGTGTCTATAACCAAGCCATGACATGATTATGTGATAAGAGCACTTCGCATAATATTTTGTTAATGCTTAGGAAGTGAACATGCATTAGTTTATTAACCTCATTAACACCGCAGAGCATAATCAAAGACAAATAAGTGAAGTAAGAACAAGTGATTATGCACCCGGAGCACTTAGCACTATGAGTTAACTCTAGCATTCATTTACCCTTTAACATAAGTAAAGTATTTAAGAAACAAAATATATATTCATTACACATTATAATCAAAGCACTAAGAAAATGCATAACATGACACTGCACAAAGAAAACCATGAGACACCAGATATACATGGTTCACCCTAGGGTGGGGCTATGTCCATGAATTGCTTCGCCTCTTTATTATTCGCCAAAATATTACATCCAGTCACTCCTATGCACTAAGCCACAGATTCGAACTTCGCACAAGACATGAGATCTGTGCACAAAGCACTATATCCTCCTTCTTTACCTTCCAAAACTAGATCAAATGCACATAGCCAACATCTCTTATCACGACACTTAGCACCTTCTCCACACTGAGCATCACAAGCATTAAGCATAGTCTACAAAATCATAGTCGATCACAAATCCTCGACCACATACATTCCTTCACACACAAAGCTAATACTTCTACACTACATTCCTCTTTATTTAAACTTTACAAAATCTTACAATAAGGCCTAAACATGGGGAAAACCCATGCGTCGACATCCCATAAACCCATTATAAAACCCAAATGAACCTTTACTAGGTACACATAGCCCTCAAAATAGGTGAGATCTGCGATCTCAGCTCTGCCTGGGTGCTCCTACTTCGATCAATGTGTCGAAGTCCAAAAGTGGGCCAAAACCTCCAAAACTGACCAAAATTTCCCCAAAACTTGGTCAAGGGCCAACATGTTCACAAAAATAAAAATCCATAGAGCAGTTAGACATACCTTCAACCATACCTTTACTGTGTAGTAGTTGAAGACCCTTCTCTCCGGTATGCCCCAGTCTTTGATGCCATATCATAACCTTTTATCCAAGGATTGTAGGATTTTTTTCTTCTTCAACTCCAATATCATGAATAATGGAGCTATTACACCCATCACTAATAGTGCTTCCTTGCAGCTTATATAGAGTCCAAAACGAAATCCATTCAACAACACCATTTCTCCTCGAACCATCCTACATGTTTCCTTTTCAAATATTGTTTTTACCCCTGCATCGTCCATTTTTCTTACAAAAGTAAACTTTCTGGACAATCATGGGATGTGCAGAACACCAGGTAGTGTTCTAATCCTTCCATCTATGAGCCTCAAATTGACTTTTCCTCATCCTATGATTATGTTTGTTGAGTTGTTACTGAGGAAAACAATACCTCCATCATACCTTTCTTATTCATAGAACCACTCCCTGTGGGGAGTCATATGAAAGGATGCACCTAAGTCAACCAACCATGCCTCATGATTTGCATGTGTTCTTGAAGAAGCCAAGTACACATCCCCTCGTTTTTCCTTAGAGGTCTTTTCTTCTATAGAAGGAGCTTCTTCAAATCCCTTCTTTTTCTCAACTTTGGATATACACTGCTTCTTGTAGTGCCCTTGTTTTCCACATCTCCATCATACCTTTACAAACTTTCCAAGATATTTAGATCTACCCTTATAATTAGATCTCCCACTTGAGGACTTATATCTATTTCTTTCATGGGATCATCCTCTTAAAAATAATGTGTTTGTGCTCTGTCCTTCCATGTTCTTCCATCTCATCTCCTTAGATAACAAGGATGAGACCACTTCGTCAAACTTCAAGGCAGTTGTATTACTACCTATGGCCACAACTAGACTATCCCATGAGTCTGGTGAAGAGAACAGTAAACTAATACACTTATATTCATCTCAAATTTTAATCTCAACATATACTAACCGACTTACCACAACATTGAAGGTGTTCAAATTCTCTTCCACCGATTCTACATCTCTCATCCTCGGGTTATATAACTTATTTCTCAGGAATAGTTTATTTACTAGGGACTTACACTAATACAAATTCCCCAACTTATCCATCAATCCTTGGTTGTAGCTTTCTCTGACACATTCAATAATATTGAATCTAAGAGATGCAGTCAGATTGTTCTCTTTTCCTTTTGATACAATTGTTTCCAGTCATCTGATGAAGTTCCTGTAGGTGCGGTACCTGGATCCACCGCGATCCATTGATCTCTTTCCACCAACAAATCTTCCATCTTGAGCTTCCACAACTCAAAACTTTTCCCATTAAACTTCTCAATCTCCATTCTTGAAGTGCTCGCCATTTCTCTTCACCTGAAGAATCAATACCATAGATCTCCCACTGTAACAAGGCTTATCTTAGCCTTGAGACAAACCCTTGACCACAAAGGCTATAAAAGTTTAGACCCTAACCCAATTTTAGTCTTGCTGATTTTTCAGCCAGTGTTTAATGCCCAAACCCAGATTTATGACAGCCAATTAAACTCAACATAAAATAATTTTTCAGAACCAAAACATAAGGATTATGAACATCATTTTAATGCAGAAATAAAATATATCAGCAACACATAAACTCAAGAAATAACACAGTGATTTTTGGTCTAACAACGACCCTGGAAAAACCAGCAAAAGGAAAACCAATGAGAGAGAGCTTTTTATTATTTGTGAGCTTCAGAGAGATTTCATTTACAACACATTCATCTTCAAAAAAATACACCCCTTTAGGAACTTTCTCACCCCTTAGGTGCCTAGGTGATGAGAAACACTTGCCTAGGTACCTTTTAATTTAATTTTAACACTCTCTCTTACCGAGGAAAGTGTTACTCACCACTCCAAGCTTGTCCATGAAAAATAAAAACTTTCCTCTACCCAATGCTTTAGTGAGTATGTCTGCAACCTTCTCCTTTTTAGATATGTACTGTAGCTCCACAACTCCTCTCTAAACATAGTCACGAATGAAGTGATAACGAATCTCGATATGCTTATACTTATCATGAAAACCTGGATTCTCCGAGAGTTTAATGCAACTCTTATTATCACAGTAAATCAAGGTAGGCCTCAACTGCACACCAAACAATCCCACCATCAACTTGCGAAGCCAAAGGACCTCACAATTGGTCTGACTAGCAGCCATATACTCAGCCTCTATAGAACTCAAAGCCACTTACTTTTTCTTCTGACTGAACCAAGACACAACTGCTGAGACAAATCCGAAACAACACTCTGAAGTACTCTTCCTGTCACTGACACATCCTACCCAATATGAATCTATATAGCCCAACAAGACGAACTCCATTTCCTCTCTGATAGTCCAGACCATAATATACCGTACCAGAAATATACTTGAGCACATGTTTTGTTCCTCTCTGATAGTTCATTCTCTAGATAATTTGAGGATGCCCTTGAAAATATCATGCTTGTTTTCCAAGAAAACACCAAATTGTAATGAGTTGAGATCACAACCCTGATGCGCAATAATCCATGATGGTGGATGGAACCCTGGGATTTTTTTGTTAAGATACTGGGCAATATTTTTTAAATGTAGTTGAAGACAGTTCAATGGTAATAGTAAAGGAATCATGGTTTCCACCAATTGCAAAAATTATAGATTTGGTATCTCTTCTCTTTTGTAGTTTTCAAAACTAATATCGAAATTTGGTATTTCTATTAGTTTTAGTCTATTCCTTCTGAAAATCCTAGTTTGTTAGAATTTTGTGTTGAACAAAGTAGAGTTGATGCTATTGCATTTATGTTAAATATTGATGAGCATTTTTTCATTTTAATTTCAATTTTGTGATTATTACATCATGCCAACTAACTAGATATTAAGGAAAATAACATAATTTCCATTAAAGATTATTTTTATGATTTTTCAAAATTGTTTAATGTATTTTAATAAATGAAGAGTCTTTAAGAATTCTTTTTGAAAGTATCGACATTTACTCGTATTTCATTTGCTTAATACTTTTTCTTGTTAGTCAACATAAAAAGCATTTTATCCCAACAATTGCCTGCAAGTTGTGAATGAACTGATATCAGTTTGGAAAATAAGTTATTAGACTATTGTCTCATGTTCATTTGTTTTCAAAACTTCCTAATTATTTCTTTGCTATCATCATAGTGTAGATGTAATTATTTCTATCTATTTTTAGTAGCAATGGTTATTGTGCTCAAAGTATTCTTGAGGTGATGAATTTTTTCTAATTCTTAAGAATCTATCCTTCTTTTCTACACTCTTCTAGATTTTCTCTCAATTGAGATAGGATTAGCAGATTAGTCATCTTTTCTTTTATAAATGTAGATTAAGTTAGACTAAAGAACAAATGATTAAGACTCTTTTTGAAAGAGAAAACATCTTGAGTTGAAAGCCGAGCCCACATATTGGTTGCAAACTACCATCCCAAGTGAAAATAAGTCTAATTGGGGCTTGAAATTGGGAAATTATCCCCTGTTGCAAGAGGGTATTCTTCCACTTGTCAATAATTGGTGCTAGAAGGAAGGTTAGATGACAATCCAGCCTTGTGGAGTCATTCACTGTTAATGCATTTAACTATCAATGGCTCTTAACCAAATCCTTGTATGTGAATGTATTTTTACTTTATCATCTACCATCATTCCCAACAAGACATTTTTACTCTTTTCTAAAACTAAGTTTGATGGAGAAAAAAAGGTATCTACTCGTGAGAATCTCCTTTGATTTATTAATACTTGTATTAATCACTCTATTACTAATGAAGGTGTCTTGTGCAAGTTACAATATTTCACTTTCAAAGTGCGGATTAAAAAATGGTTACAATCTCTTCCCATCGATTCTATTCACAACTGGAAACAATTTAGGAATCAATTTGATCTGATAACGGGTGAGTTCTTTACTCTACGTAAGTTTTCAATCGAGAATCGTTTTCTGACAAATTAATTGCATAAGGATTAAAATTCATATGATTCCATGATTAACCATGCTTTTAAACAGTAACACATAACATACATGAACTCAAATGGAATAAATCACATGAAAATACAAGAGAGAGACAATCAGTGTTGGTAACATAGTTCACCCCTCTTGGGATACGTCTCCGGACCTGCTTCAATTGGAATATAGATCTATTTCATTCCTTCTCCAAAAGATGTTGGGATCTTCTCACAAGTGATTACATAAGATATTCCTTCTCCTTCAATGAGGATTCAAGAAGACTACTCACACTCACATCTCTCCATACATCAAGAAGGATAATACCCTACATGAATAAGTCTCTCAGTGCTTAGGAGTAGTAACCCTATGGCTCTATAACTCTACTCATTAGTTCCTCATTACTCTCTCCCTTACATAGGGATCACATAAGGTATTATATAGTTTTACTCACTCACTCCTAGATCCACAATAATAGGATCTAATTACAAAAGAGGAAAGACAAGATCCATGAATGTAGGATCTCAAACTATCTTCAAGCACATAATGGGAAAAGTCTCAAAACCACCCAAAGACTCTTCATCCACGTCCTTGATTCTCTCAAACTATAAATTGAGAATAATGGCAAATTGTTGTGAGGTGGTTTCTCACATAAAAAACAATTTCCAAAATTACAATTTAATGATAAATATGTGAGTCTAATTTCCCTCACAAGTATTAATAATTTTACATCAATAATGTATGAGTTTTTCAAAAATATCATAAATCATAATTAAATGCATGAGAATCTCATAAAATCATAAAATAATGCATGAGACCCCTTTCTCACAAATCATTAATAAATTGCATGAGAAAATAAAACTCAACATATAATTTTACCATCTTCACCACTTTTCAAATCAACTTGGTGAACAAAGTAAAGTCCCTTCCGTGTGTGGAGATCTGCCCAGATCACACTTCCCCATAAAAGAAACTTTTGGTCTTCAAAAGTATCAACTTTATCTCTATGCAAATGTCCTCCAAAGGTGCATTCTTTCAAGACTCCTTCACACATGTACTTCGGAATCAGAATCCAAAGCCAACACTTGCGACCTCTGCAAAGAAAATGTTTGGAAAGGCACATCCCTTGTCTCCTTCACCTCTGTTCTTTGGAGCTGAAATGACGAAGCCCACACCTGCATAATCTTACAACCTGTAGCAGATGCTACATGTACCACAATATTTGGTGTACCTTACTTGCCAAGAGTTTATAACTACACTCTTGGTCAAGTTTATAATGAAACTCCAAAATGGCTTAGGAAAATCACTTCATACAACTGATTACAATGATGATTACAAAATGAAGCCACTTAAGTCTTAAGGCACAAAATAATGCCTCTCCCTCTCCTCACTCAAGAGTGGCTAGAAATCCATCACAATGCTTCATAACGATTTTACATCAAGAACATTCTAGCCATGAGTTTATAAAACACTCATAAACAAGTTTTACAAAGATTTCCAAAATGGGCATAAGCAAGGCAATGACCCTTACAAAGAAGTGGCTACAAAACCCAATACATATTGGCAACATAAATAAATGCACTAGTGATAGACTCTATGGTCTCCAAATCCACTACAAAGGATTTTCACCTAATATTTTTCCAAAAATGGGAAACAAACCCACCAAAAGTATTAGAGGATGTCCTTAAAAACAACATTACACAACCTTCTCCACCCTTGAATGCTAAGATAAACTGTCAATTCTGTCAAACAAAATGAACAGAATTTTTAATGCTGCATCAAACTAGATTGCGCCAAGAATTCTATCAAAGATATTCCTTGGAATACTTCTCCCTAGTATGGTTAATTTCCAAGATTTTCATTCATCTCATTTCAAAGGAAGAAAATATCCTTCAAACTGCGCATCCAGATTTGAATCCTCTCAATGGATTTCACCTCCTAGTGCTTGGTTGTTGCAACATCCCACTTATTCTCTAGATCTTTATGAAAAAATATCTTCAAGACAAGGAAATGAAATTTCTGCCATCCTTGAAGTCAACTCTTTGTAAAGACTTCATCATTTTGTACACATAGTAGACAGAACATGCATATCCCAACAGGTTCTTCACATGCCCTCTCCAAGTTCGAGAATAAGTAGTTGCTTCCTTAGCTTGACGCAATTCATAAACATCCAATAATAGTTTTTTTGAAAGTTCCTCCAAAGCTCACACCTCTGCTTCCAAACCTTTTATATCTTATTATTTCTTGTCCCCTTGAAATGAGCGTACAACAACAAGTTGTTTGAAAAAGGATCTTTCCTCAAGATTTTGTCTTGAACCTTGAATTAGATCCATCTCCATACGGGATAGAATAATTTTATTTTTCTTTCTCACACATGCCTCCATAGATAGCAACAGTTTCCTCTCCAAGACCTTAATATCCCCTTCTTTAATTACCTTGATGAAAAGAGACAAATAACTGTAGGGTAAATTCACTTATCCAAAACCAGAAAGCACAACCATGACTATGAGGATCGATAGATTGAATTCAACGTTCCATGACATTTTTGGCTCCTTGGCACCTGCAAGCGATCACCAGATCCAAATCCGAGTTGTGTTCTTTGATTTTGGTATCGATCTTTCGCAAGTGATAATTTCGATGGTCCAAAAAAAACCAAACCTGGATCTATGGTCTTGGTTATTTTTTTTGGTGCCCAATACTTGGTGTCATGTCTAAGCGCTCCACTCCCACTAGTGCACTCTTCTATGCCAATTCCATTGAGAATGGTTCATCTTCATGGCCAACGAGCATCATGGATTTTAAGACCATAAAATTCTGTGTTGGCATTTATCGGCTGCCAAAACACCACCAGAAGCTGCATATAATCTCAGTACTCCAACTCTGTCAAAAGACCTTGCACCCAAAGTCTTGATGCATCGTCATTGGGTCCTAGAGATGCCAATATCCAACAGAAACCCAATGAGACATGCCACCGATTAGAACAGGGTGAAAAAAATATGGCCACCCAGATAGTAATCCGCCAAACAGTTGTCATTCAATTGATAGACACCGCTTTCTACAAACTTCTCATTGAAGGGTACATTGAAAAGAACAATCCCGTGCATGTGATTCTAGAGGTGTGTTCAAGATTTGGTGGGATTTTCCCACGATCTCCATGTAACTAAATCCAAATACTCTAGCACCAATAATACATAATCACAAAATCCACAAGATATCCATATCCAACACTTATGCCACATAGAAATTCAGGTCGTCGGTGCAGTTAGGGAATATTTTGAATCCCAAAAATAAATTATATCATCTGAATTGTTAAATATAATGTAACCTCAACAGTCTGACTATACACTG
Source organism: Picea abies (assembly GCA_900067695.1). Classification (NCBI taxonomy): domain Eukaryota; kingdom Viridiplantae; phylum Streptophyta; class Pinopsida; order Pinales; family Pinaceae; genus Picea; species Picea abies. The sequence goes on from CBVK0101073937.1 coordinate 18,027, forward strand.
CTAGCTGTCCTGGCCAGCTGTACTTTCATTTATTGATTTGCTTGAGCCTATTTAGCTTAGCTAGTTTCCCTTTTCTTTAGTACTCTTTTTACTCCTTTCATTTGTACTCTTTTTCTTGATATTCCTAATATACTCAATACTATTTTCTGTTCTATTCTTTTCTCTGTACTTCTTGCTTCTCATTTTATCATGGTATCAGAGCTACAACAGTAAGCCTCTTCACACAGACTAGAGAGAAACCTGATCCAAAGAAGCACAATGCTTACACTGTGAATGAGAGAATAGGACGGAAGATTCTTCACAAAGCCTGGAGAGAAATCCGTAGTCCGCCATTTGCTCAAAAGAATTTTGCAGAAATCACGCATGAGGAAGCAAAGACAAATACACTCAAAATATTGAGGAGTTAGAGCTACAGAAGGCAGTATTGTTTAAAGAATTTGGAAAATTCTCACAAATTTGTGAAAGATTGTTGCAGAAGGCAGAAACGTTTAAAGAATTTGGAAAATTCTCACAAATTCGTGAAATATTGTTGTAGAAGGTAGAAAGATTTAAAGAATTCGTGAAATATTAACGAATACCTGCTTCAGGAGAAACTCTTTGCAAGAACAACAAAGAACATGCTAAAGAAGCAAAGGAAGCAGACGAAGCCGTAAGATTGGTTTTGCTAACAAGATCTGAGGCGTTAATCGAGTTCAGAAAGGACGTGGAGCATGCAGAAGAGGAAAAATATTTTCAGCCATTCAGATTTAGCATAGAGGACCGATAGCCATCAGATCCGGGAGAAAGTGCACGAGGTTTAGTCCTCTAGAGAACACAGGAGAAAAGCTGACTTGCGAAGTCAGGAAATCCCAAAATCGTTGGCACTGTTCATCAAGGATGACACGTGGCGAGATCTCAACATTTCACTGACTTGCAAGGAGTAAAGGTCAGAGAAAACTGTGGTGAAAATTCATGAATCGTGAAATCACAACTCGATATGAACCTTTGGATTGAGAAAGATCATGTGCTGTCGATCTGACGCTATCGAAAAATCAGGAATTAGAAGTTGGACAAGAAGAGGAGACTAGACTTCATACCCCGATACGCAAAATCTCGAATCATGAAATCACTCCAATCGTTGGATATGGAGTGACCAATGGCGAAGATCCAGGAGAATGAAGGTGAAGATTGGGGAAAAAATATTTCATGAGAGAAAAAGTACAGTTCATCTTAGAGGATAGGTTGCAGTAGATCCAAGCGCCATCAAAATTTTTGCATTTCGGAGTTCGAGGTTTGGAGAACATCGTGACGAGAGTTCAAGAGCCACGAAATAGAAATTCATGAGATCCCAAAAGGATCTCAACTGTCAAATCATAAGAGGATCTGGACCATCGATGCAAGTGCCATTACGATTTCGACTACCAAAAAATCATAGGCGAGAGTCTCATGAACTCGCGATACGTGAAATTCTGAAAGATCTCGAATCAACAGGGATCATTGATCTTTGAAGCCAATTCGGCATTTCGGTAATTTGGAGATCGGGGAATCAAGGAGTCAGAGGAGCTTGATATCAGGGTTCGTGAAGTTGCGAAACCTGAAATCCCGAATCGTGAAGTTCCGAAGTCACTGCAAGAAATTAGAAGACCTGGTTTTACGCACAGGAAACAGGTAAACAGAAAAATTTTCCAGCAATTTTTTTTTTCTTCTGTTTTGTTAAAATTCTTTAAAGATGGCCACGTCTAGCAATTTAGGACCAACTCAAGGTCCGATTCTTCTTGGAATGAATTATGAGTTTTGGTCTCTTCGAATGAAATATTTCTTACAAGCACAAGAGTGCTGGGATCCACTGGATCTTGGATATGTGGAACCATATCCAGCAAACCTTTCTGCCATGACAAACCAACAGAGAATTGCTCAGGAAACTCAGAGGAACAGAGAGAATAAAGCCAAATTCTGGATTCAAAATTCAGTGGATGACTCGATTTTCTAAAAAATTACAGGCGTTGTGATCCGGATTTTATGAGAAGAACGAAATGAATATAGATTATTAACAGGTGCTTAACACAAAATAACAGAGATACAAATGAATATAGATTATTAACAGGTGCTTAACACAAAATAACAGAGATACAGTAAAACTGGTTTTCTATTCAATAACGAAATAAGCTGAAATTGTAAAAGGCAGCGTAAACAAGCTTGCTGGAATGGTGGCGGCTTATCTCTGAGAAGAGATGTGACGACAACGCGCATTCACAAGAATAAGGTTAAAATGAGGCTCTAGAGGCCTTTTTACAATAATAAATAATGCCAGAAACCTTAGACATCCAAAAACCTAACCCTTGGAGATGAAGCGCCAAAAGTCATGTGGGCCCTGTTTGGGTAAGTTAGTACATCAACTTCCCGGGGTCGTAACTTTTGCATATGATCTCCGTTTTAGGCATGTGATAGCCTGTTGGAAAGGTATTGTCAAGGAGATTCATTTTGGGGGCTCAATTATGCATTTGGCTATCATTGAGGAACTCGATCCTGAAAAACCTTCATTTACGCCCTCAAAATGGCCCCGAAAGTTAAAACTGCTAAAAATAGTAAATTGCAAAAATTGTTAGAAAACTATTTTGAGCCAGTTGGAAAAGGTGGGTGGCCACCGATATCCATATGGATCACACTAGTACTTCAAAATAGACCTGGGACATCCTTAAATCAACCTACCATGGAAATGACAAGGTCAAAATAGTCAAACTGCAGACCTTGAGGACGCAATTCGAGACTTTAAGAATGACAGAGTCTGAAAATGTGGATCAGTTTATGACCAGAGTCATGCAAATCGTGAACCATATCAAATTGACTAGTGAAGCCATCACTGATCAATGCATTGTTGAGAAAGTTTACCAAAGAAATTCGAAATAGTTATTACAACAATCCTTGAATCCAAGGATCTGTCGCGTTTTTCATTAGGTGAACTAATTGGTTCCCTGGTGACACATGAGGCCAGACTGCATCTTATAGATGAGTCAATCACCAATGCCTTCAAAACTCAATTCTCCTTCAGCAAAGAGAGAGGCAGCGGAAGAGGCAGAGGTCGCCAAGGACGAGGGAGTACTACAAGTAACCAACACTCAAGTGGAGGTAATAGACAACAACACCAGAATTAGAATTTCCAGCCTCAAAGAGGCAGAGGGAGAAGATCATATGACAAATCAAGCATACAATGCTATTACTGCAAAAAATATGGGCACTATGAATCTGAATGAAGGAAGAAGCAAGCTGATCAACTCTCAGGCAGAGCACATGTGTCAAATAATATGGGAGAAACCTAAAGAGGTATGTTTCTCTCATGCCACAAGACTGAAGAACAACCTAAAGATCTCTAGTTGTTGGATAGTGGTTGCAGCTATCACATGATAGGTAACAAAGATTTACTTTCATTCATTGATTCTTCAATTTCATCTGATATTACACTTGGAAATGATTCCTTAGTCAAATTTCAAGGAAAAGGAACTGTACCTATTCTTACTAAACAAAATGTAAAGAAGGACATAAACAATGTTTATCATGTTCTAGATCTGAAACATAATCTATTAAGTGTAGGACAACTCATTGAACATGGCTATAAGGTACTTTTTGAGGGAGCATCCTGCAGGATTTATGATAAAACCCCCAATAGAAAATTGATTTCTGAAATCCACATGACACAGAATAGGATGTTTCCCCTTACCCTCAGAACTGCAAATCTGATCCAACCATATGCACAAAGTGCAACCACCCCCAATGAAACTATGGTTTGGCATACAAGATTTGAACATCTACCCTTTCAGAGTCTAAATCTTCTACAAAAGCACTCCATGGTCAAAGGTCTCCCTATATTCAAAGATAAAAATTCCCTATGTGAGTCTTGCATACTTGGAAAACATAAGAGAACTAGTTTTCCACAGTCCTCCACTCAAGCCAAACAACATCTCAAACTTGTTCACACTAGCCTATGTGGACCAATGCAAATAGAGTCAATAGGTGGTAGCTTTTACTTTATAACATTTATTGATGAATTTAGTAGGAAAATTTGGATCTATTTTCTCAGACACAAGTTTGAAACTTTTGCAAAATTCAAAGAATTCAAAGCAGAAACTGAAAAACAGAGTGGCAAATATATAAAAGTTCTCAGGTCAGATGGAGGAGGATAATACAACTCCAATGAATTTGCAAATTTCTGAAAATCACAAGGCATTATCATGCAAACTACAACTAGGTATACTCCATAACAAAATGGAGTGGCTGAAAGGAAGAATCAGACCATAATGAACATGGCAAGAAGCCTTCTCAAAGAGAAATGTTTGTCAAATACTTTTTGGGCTGAAGCAATAGCATGCTTAGCTTATCTCTTGAATCAATATCCAACCACAAGTCTAAGGTTGAAAGTCCCTCAAGAAGCATGGAGTGGGACAAAGATAAATGTTGCACATCTAAGGACATTCATATGCATAGCATACACTCACATACCTTCCGAATTAAGGAAGAAACTGGATGATAGAAGTGAGAAATGTATCTTCATTGGATACAGTGAAACATCTAAATCTTATAGACTTTACAACCCTATCTCAAAGAAACTAATTCTCAGTAGAGATGTAAAATTTCTAGAAAATCAACTCTGGAACGAATATGAAAATCAACAAATGGACAACCAAAATACATTGCCGCCCAGTTTTGAAAATACAAAAAATTCACGATAGCCAATACCTCAACCTTCTTTTCCAAGATTGCAGGTACAAGGACAACCTAAAAATTCTCAGGATAACTCAACTTCAAGTAGAGACTCATCCTCTGAACTTCAAAATCAGAGAACTCGAAGTTTGAGAGAAATCCATCAACAGTTGGATGACATTGAACAACACAATCTTTTTTCATTAATGTCATGTCAACCCACATCTTTTAAAGAAGCAACTAAGGAGCCACATTGGGTTCAAGCCATGAACCAAGAAATTGAATCCATTGAGAAGAACAAGACATGGGATCTTGTTGATTTGCCTAGACACAAGAAGAGCATTGGTGTCAAGTGGGTTTACAAAACTAAACTCAATGAAAACGGGCAGATTGAAAAACACAAGGCAAGACTTGTTGCCAAAGGATTCTCACAACAACCAGGTACTGATTATGGTGAAACTTTTTCTCTAGTAGCAAGATTAGACACTGTAAGGACTCTATTGGCCATAATATCTCAACACAAATGGAAAGTATACCAGATGGATGTCAAGTCATCTTTCCTGAATGGTTTCTTAGAAGAAGAAGTTTATGTCGATCAACCACCTGGATTTGAAGTCCAAGAGCAGCCAGCCAAAGTATATCGGTTGAAGAAAGACTTGTATGGCTTAAAGCAATCTCCAAGAGCTTGGTACAATAGAATTGACACGTACCTGATCAAGAGTGGTTTCAATAGAAGCCAAAATGAGCCAACTCTTTACACCAAAACAGATCAACATGGTAAAATTTTGATTGTATGTTTATATTTGATGACATGATATATACTGGAAATCTTGAATTAACCAATTTTAAACATGCCATGCAATCTGAGTTTGAGATGACAGATCTTGGCATAATGAAATATTTTTTGGGGATTGTGGTTGATCAATCAACCAAAGGAATTTTTGTCTATCATAAAAAGTATGCAGTAGACATCATCAAAAGATTCTGTATGGAAGAATGCAATCCAGCAGAAACCCCTATACCCTTAGGCACAAAATTGAGCAAAAAAGATGAAGGCCCTACAATGGACCCTACCCCGTACAAAATTTTAGTAGGCAGTTTGTTGTATCTTACAACAACTAGGCCTAATATTATGTATGCAACCAGCCTTGTTTCCAGATTCATGGAATCCCCCAAAGATTCTCACTGAAATATGGTGAAAAGAATTCTGAGATATGTTGCAGGAACTCTCAATTTTGGCTTATGGTACACTAAATCTGATGATCATCATCTCTTTGGTTACACAGATAGTGATTTTGCAGGCAACCTAGATGACAGGAAAAGCACCTCAAGACATGCATTTCACCTGGGTACGAACCTGATTTCATGGGCATCAAAGAAGCAACCAATTGTATCAATATCTTCTGTAGAGGCAGAGTATGTTGCTGCTACCTTAGCTTCTTGTCAAGCTGTGTGGCTGAGAAGAATATTGAAAGATATGTCACATACAGAAAAGGATCCAACTCCTATCTTCTATGACAACACCTTAGCAATTGATCTATCTAAAAATCATGTGTTTCACAAGAAAAGCAAACACATTGACACTCGCTTTCACTTCATCCACGAGCTAGTCAATAATGGTGATATTGCACTTCAATTATGTGGCTTTCGAGATCAGCTTGCAGATATCTTCACAAAGCCATTGGGAAAATCAGTTTTTGATTTTCAGAGACAACACTTGGGCATCATCAGTGCTGATGTTTGTAACTGTTGAGTTTAAGAGGGAGTGTTAAATATAATGTAACCTCAATAGTCTGACTGTACACTGCCAGTTGTCCTGGCTAGTTGTACTATCATTTCTTGATTTGCTTGAGCCTATTTAGCTCAACTAGTTTCCCTTTTCTTTAGTACTCTTTTTACTCCTTTCATTTGTACTCTTTTTCTTGATATTCCTAATATACTCAATATTGTTTTCTGCTCTATTATTTTCTCTGTACTTCTTTATTCTCATTTTATCATGAATCAAGTCGGATTTTGACAGAGTTGGAAATTAGTTGAGTGCAATTTTCTTGGAATCGATGGAGCTTTCAATGCTTGTTTTTCTCAGAAAACCACCTGTACTCTCTACACTAGAAATTGATGGAGATATGCAAGCTTAGTAAAGGTTCTTTCCATTGTTGTTATGGCCAACAACAAATTTCTATTTGTGGAAATAATGGTCTCCTGGTTGATCCTTGGAGGATGTGCATAGGCCGATAGACAAAAAGGACGTGAGAAAGGTGTAGTCATTCCTGGGCCCAAAGGATGGTTGATAATTGTAAGTCTGATGGACATGAGCATGGGTCTTTCCCACCTCAAGCTCAAATCTTTGAGTCACATTCATGGTGCCAAGAAGATTATGGCATTTATCTTGGGCTCCACGCCTGTTTTTATTATGTCTGATATAGAGGTTGCCAAAGATATGCTTATCTCCCCTCACTTAGCGAACAAACCCCTCAAGAAATCGACACAACAATTTTTGTTTGGGAGGGCCATTGGATTCACACCCAATGGGGATTACTGGAGGCTTCTGTGGAGAATTTATTCTACTCATCTCTTTTCCTTGCATAGTATCGTTGCCCATGAAGATGGTCGTTAGGCTGACGCTGCCTGAATGATTGTTGATATTCAAAAGGAGTATCATTATAACACAGGGATTGTAATCGACATATTTCCAAGGGGCAAGCCTCAACTGCTACCTCTCTCGACTCAACCACTCTGAGGAAACTCTCTCTATGTTGGGGATCTCCTTTTCTATCCCTTCCCCCACTCAACACCAATGATTGTCTCCCCAATGCAGCTAATGAATCTCTCAGTGGAGTAGATATGTAGAAGAAAAATATGAAGACTTCCAAGACCAACAAGCCTGACACCAAATCCAATATCTTCCATTGCATTAGAGTGAGCTCCATATATTGATGAGAAACGTAACCCAATCCTTTGAATTTCCCCACAAGTTCAACCAACGTAGAATCATATCCTCCTTTGAATATGGGAAAGGTATTGATAACTTCGACCTTTCCATAGGAAATACCATGATTGCAATGATCTTGGTCTTTGAGTGGTCAATTCCTCTTGAGAAACTTTAACATACACGTTCTCTTCTCAATACCATTGGATTTTTTGGCCAACATTTTTGTTGGTATATTGAAGAAGTATGGAAATTCACAAGAGAGACATACATAGGCTCTTCTTCACACATTTGTTTGTCGTAGAACTGAATGCGAGGGTCTAAGGGACCACCAAAAAAAAAACATGGAGACTTAAAATCTGGTGCAATGATATATAAAATCGTTGCATTCCATGCATAGAGACTGATTGAGAAGATCCATGGAAACATCTGAGTTGCAGCTGCATTTTCTCTGCTTCAAAATATGTTAAATAACAAAATATTTCAATTTCACAGAAATAATAATCACTGCTTACTAAGCCATTCAAATGAATGCTCCTTGGATAGTTGATATTTTTGAAGAATTGCTTTTGGGATTATTGTCTTTGGACTAACTCCATCTTCTTCCTCCTTCTTTGCGGGATCTTGTACGACTCTCTTTCCACATTTTGGATGAAGTTGAGGATGAACTTTCCAGCATTTCCCAATCCAATGGCCACTCATCTTGCAATGAGTACAATAGTTCCTTTGTTTCTCCTTTAATAGAATCTTCTTGTCATGAGAACGTGAAAGGGGTTCTTTTTGTCTTGTCTCACTTTTGGTGGACATGCTCGTCTTCTTTACCCAAGTTTTGTTCTTGTGGTTTTTGGCTACATCATGGTTAGAATATCGAGTGAAAGAGTGCATTTTGAAAGAATCACGTTTCTTAAAATCAAAGAAATAATTTGACTGAACATGACCCTTATACATTACAAAGTCATCCTTGTTGTAGATCTGACAAGGAATAGGACTAGATGATTTGACTCCACTCTTGGAATCCAATGATGTAGAGATGGATTTTTAGGTAGCTCTTTCTTCAATGAACTTTGAGCACTCTCCAATCTCCTCTTGACCATATCCCAAACCTCCAAATCATGGTCTTTGTACCACGTCTAATGGCTGAGTGATTCCTTGGGCATGAATGCCAAGTCCACCTCCTCTGTATCCCATCTTCATGAGGATCTTCATGCCCATGTTAGTTTCATATTGAGACAAAATTGAACATGAAGAAACATCATATACCTCGGTTTGATCTTGTGCATCAACAATATAAGGCTCTTTGTCTTCCATTCATTCACCATGCTGCAACTTATCCAAGAGATCATCCTTGGTTTGCAATTCGATTTTCAATTCTTCAATAATTATGTTGAGGACTTGATTCAGGTGGATATTGGTGGCCACCCACCTATTCCAAATATCTCCTCATGTCCATTTTTGATTCAACACATCTTTCTGGAATGTTTTATAATTGTGAGTTCTACACTTCTAGGGTTGTCTGAAGCCTCACACATTCTTCTGGTGGATAAGGGTGGCCTCTTGCCTAATCCAACTGGATTATTTTGTATTTTTTCATGTCAACACATCTTGTTGTACTTCTAGGGTTGTTTTAGGGCCCTAAACATTGTTTTTTTTACTTGTCATAGTCAAACTATAGACAGAGTCATATTCTGATGACGAAATGTGTAGATCTATGAAAGACCTTTCCAATAGGATATCAAGCACCTAAACATAGGTCACATGCAAAATTTATGACCCTAGGAAGTTGAGGTGCCAAATTACACCAACTTACCCATAGGGCCCACATGACATTTGGTGTTTCACCTTCTAGGGTTGGGTTTTTGGATGTCTAGGGTTTTGGAATTCATGAGTAATATGAAAAGGGCCTATGGGGCCTCATTGTATTCCATTATGCTCAGATGTATGTGCGTAGTGGCCACATCTCTTATCAGAGATAGTTACCACCATTCGAGCAAGTTTTAGTTTTGTAGTTTTATTGTTTCAACATATTTCATTGTTTAATAGAAGATATTGTTCTTTAGATATTTTGTTATTCTTCCTATCTCTCTGTTTATGATATTCAGTTTGTTAATTAGTTCGTTTCGCTCCTAAATCCGTATCAATGGTATCGGTGTGGTTTTCTCTTCATTTGTTTTTCTTTGTGTATGTTCACGACAAGGTTTGGGTACAAGAAGTTGGGACTCGAACCAATCAATCCATTACTAGATCGTCCACGTCGAGCCCAACAACAACCCATGGGAGATGAAAAGAAATATGATGGAGCAAGAGATCCTATTAAAATTTTTCTTGAGGAATCCCTCGTGCGACAAAGGAACAAAATGATGAACAACTTCATGCAGATCCTTCGACGCTTTCCCACGAGAGAAGCATATTCATCAAGTGGCTATGCAACCCCCTTCAAGATACAAGCAAATTTTGATATTCCATTATTTGAAGGACTGATAGATTCAGATGCTATAGATAAATGGTTGAATCTGCTCAAAGGATATTTTTGGGTCTACAATTTTTCCGATAGGGAAAATATCACTTTTTCAATCCTCAAGGCTATTCCCCATGTTAAATAATGGTGGGATACTTACTCTGAGCAAAGGGCCGTGGAGGAATCTTCAATCTTTGTGGTGTCCCCTACATGGGATTCCTTCCAGGATGCCATTAAAGAATAGTACTACCCTATTGGAATCTATGAGGACCAGTACACCATATGGACCACCCTACGTCAAGAAAGGGACTAGACAGTACTAGACTTCACCAGTATTTTCCATACCCTACGCACCAAATTGGGTATAAAATATTCTAAGCCTCAAATATCATGGTTGTTTGCATAGATATATTCAAATAGATATGGATTTCTTGGACATCTCTTCATTCATCACATCTTATAGATGCATTTTCAAGATTGAGCATAATTTTAAGCATAAATGGTGAGAGTTTGGATCTACAAGCCCCTCATAGCCGAAGTAGGGAAAAGGAAACCCTAACCCATACAGTAAGGGACCAAGTAGAGATGGCCACCCTCAGGACAATCCATCCAAGACACAACACAAGAAGGGAAACACAAAGATGAATAAGGACATGGGAAAATGGTGTGAGTACCTTAAGAGTCATTGGCACAACAACGATGAATTCCACTCCAAGCAGTCCCTCATGGCCGAGATGAAGGCTTCCGAGTTAGAGGTCGATTCATATTTTGAGTCAAATCCTGAAGGAGGGAAGCAGATTATTGATGTTGAACCCAGTGCCATTGTCACTACCACCAAAGTCCGGCCAAGAGAACTAGAAGAACCAGAGGAAGGGGAATGCCGCTTTCACTCGCAGATGTGGGTAAAGGGGGTTCTGATTCATTTCATTATTGACAACAATAGTTAGAAGAACTTGATTTTAGCAGAGGTCCTCAAGTAGTTGAATCTACCAAAGACACCGCACTCGCAACCCTACATCGTCGAATGGCTTCATCAAGAAAGAGATCTTTGTGTCAGCCAATAGTGTCATTTTCCCTATGACATCAAGCCTTTCAAAGATGAGGTACTGTGTGATATTTCTCCCTTTGAAGTTTATGATGTTCTTTTAGGACAACCATATTTTTGGAAGTGTCTTGTTGTGTATGAGTCTAGATCCTGCAGTGTTATTATTACTTTGGGTAGACAATTGTACATGATCCTCTAGGTGGCACTGCCTACTAAAATTTCTTTAATCTCTTCTAAGAAATGCAGTAAGGTCATTTCAAAGATCGGGAAGTTCATCTTCTTTATGATCCATTCTCACAGTAAGAAGAGGGTCTCCGCCACATCTGTGGCCTCTACACAACACCTCTCTTTGTAGCAGAAGCAAGTGGACAAGATTGTGGAAGAATACAAAGACATATTTGGCTAACCTACAGGGGTACCAACACACTGCCAAGTCAAGAATCCAATTGATATGACCCCCAGTGCACCTCTACCTAATGTACCAGTCTGTTGGTGTTCACTGATGGAGAATGAGGAAATCAAGCATCAGATCCAAGAGCTTCTTCAAAAGGGGCACATTAATCCTAGCTCCTCCCCTTGTGGAAGCCTGATTATACTGGTGCAAAATAAGGATGGGACTTGGTGCCTCTGCATTGATTACAGAGCCTTAAACAAAATCACAGTCAGGAACCGCTGCCCCATTCCCAGGATTGATGAAATTCTTGACCAACTCAAGGGGGAAACGTTCTTCAGCGAGATTGACCTAAATTCTGGCTACCACCAGGTTCCCATCAGACCAACTGATGTCTAGAAGATAACTTTCAAGTCTAAATAAGGTCTCTTCGAATGGATAGTCATGCCCTTTGGATTAACAAATGCACCAACCACTTTCATGAGGTTGATGGACGATGTATTGAGACCCTTCACCAACTCCTTTGTGGTTGTATATTCGGATGACATCTCATCTTCAATAGAATGTGGGAGGAGCACATGCGTAACATTCATCAGGTTTTGAGTAATTTGCGGCAGCACAAGCTTTATGCCAACTTGGAAAAATTCTCTTTTGGCATGAATAGGGTCCAATACCTGGGACACATTGTTTATGAGCATGGGGTACATGTTGATCCAACTAAGATCTAATTCATCTGTGACTGGATACCCCCAACCACACTGACCGAGATTCAGAGCTTCTTGGGACTAGCCAATTTATATCGACGGTTCATGTTGGGATTCTCCCATATTTCCTGGGCCCTCAGCTAGGTGACCAAGGGAAGTGGTAGGGCCAAGTTCATGTGGGGGAAGGAGAAACAATAAGAATTTGATGATCTGAAACATCGTTTGTGCTCAACTCCAATACTCTCCTTGACTGATCTGCAACAACCATTCAAGATTGAGACTGACGCATTTGACTATGTTGTGGGCACCGTTCTCACTCAGCATGGGAATTCAATGGCATACCATCATGAGATACTCTCTAATGCTTTACAAAAATACCCCACCTATGAAAAGGAAATTTATTCCATTGTATAAGCTTGCCTTCAATGGAAACATTACATTCTGGGGAAAGAGACGATCATACAAACTGATCACAAGCCTCTACAATTCATATAGACACAAGGGAAATCACAGAACGAATGCCATTAGAAGTGGTCCACCTACCTGGAACAGTTCCATCTTAGCATCAAGTATAAGACAAGTATCTCCAATCATGTCACTAACTGCCTCAGTCGGCCTCCTATGGCTGCACTCACCACTGTGCTCCATTCCCATGGACATGAAACATTAGAGTGGCCCCAACTTTACCAGCAAGATTCAGAATTCTCCACCACGTATCATCTCTTGGGTACATGCGCCACCATCACTAATTTTCACATTCAGGATGAACTCTTATGCCACCTGGGCCATCTCTGTGTTCCTACAAGTGAGCATGCAAAGATGATTTTAGAAGCCCACTATAGTCGGGTGGCAGGACATTTTGGTGTAGATAAAACTATGGTCATTCTTTAGAAACATTTTTATTGGCCAAACTTCGACAGGACATCAACAAATATATTAGATGTTGCACTGCCTATTCCATTGCCAAGCAAGCCATCAAGAAGCAAGGCTTATACACCCCTCTTCCTATTCCTGAGAAACTGTGGGAATCCATCTCCATGGATTACATGTCTAGTTTTCCATCCAACAAGCACGAAAATGACTTCGTGTTTGTGTTCATTGATCGATTTTCGAAGATGTCCATCCTCATAGCCTATAAGAAGAATGTCACAATGAAAGATATTGCCAATCTCTTCTTCGAACGTGTTTGGGTCCACTTTGGTATCCCATAGACCATCATCTCTGACCGAGACAATAGGTTCCTCAACACCTTTTGGTCGAGTCTTTGGTCTTTGTTGGAAACCAAGCTCACAAAATCCACTGCTTTCCACCTCCAAACCGATGGCCAAAATGAGGTCTTCAATCAGATGATTGTGCACATCTTGCGCATGTACAATTATGAGCACCCCCGTACATGGGACGAGATTCTCCCATATGTCCACCATAGTTACAACATGTCTCTCCATAGTTCCACTAGCCATAACCCATTTCAGGTGGGTCTAGGATTCCAACCCTTGGGACCCATTGATGTTGCACTTCCTCTTGCCACTGCATAGACATAATCTTTTCTTGATTAGTTTGCGATTGATAAAGCCACCAGATTCATTGAGCGGATTCATCACATACACCAATAGGTCAAGGAGATTTTTCAGAAATCCAATGCTAAGTACAAGCAACACCATGATCAACATAGGGTACCACACCATTTTCAGGTTGGTGACAAAGTCTAGTTACATTTGTAGAAGGATCATCTTACCGGGCCCCACCGAAAGCTTCACCCACTTTGTTATGGGCCTTACACTATCACCAAGGCTGTGGGTAGCAATGCTTTTGAGATCAACTCCACCCTTCCTTGGTATGAATCCAATATTCAATGTGGATCTCCTTCGATCATATTTTCCAACGTTATTGGACACCTCTAATACCACTGAAGAAATGACACCAACAGATATTAACCTTGATTGCATGGAACAAGCATCCACCAATCATATAGTGGACACACAGGTCAAGGGAACTCGCCAGCAGTGGATCCAACTTTATCGAGTTGTCAAGGTAGGGAAATGCCTACACCAAGGCAAGTGGCTCACCCAAGGCCAAATCTAGTAGAAGCTTCCTCACTTGATGGGGAAACTCAATGCAATGGAGACCATTTCTTCCTAAGGGGGGAGGATTGATCCAGGTGGATATTGGTGGCCACACACCTATTCCTACTGGATCCTCATGTCTGTTTTTGATTCAACACGTCTTTCTATAATGCTTTATAATTGTGAGTTCTACACTTATGGGGCTCTCTGAAGCCTCATGCATTTTCCAGGTGGATACAGGTGGCCTCTCTCCTAACCCAACTGGATTATTTTGTATGTTTTCATTTCATCACACCTTGTTGTACTTCCAAGGTTGTTTTAGGGCCCTAAAGGTTGTTTTTTTGACTCACCACAATCATACTGTATATGGAGTCAGAGTCTGAAGGCGGAATATGTGTATCTCTAAAATACCTTTCCAACGAGCTATCACATGCCTAAAATGAAGGTCGTATCCAAAAGTTACGACCCTTGGAAGTTGAGGTACCAAATTACACCAACTTACCCATAGGGCCCACATGACTTTTGGCATTTCACCTTCTAGGGTTAGGTTTTTGGATGTCTAGGGTTTTGGAATTCATGAGTAATATGAAAAGGGCCTATGGAACCTCATTTTATTCCATTCTTATCATATGGATGCACGTAGTGACCACATCTCTTCTCAGAAATAGCTACCACCATTCAAGAAAGTTTTACTTCTGCAATTTTACAGTTTCATCCTATTTCATTATTTAATAGAAGATATTGTTCACTAGATATTTGTGTTATTCTTCCTATCTTTGTTTTTATGATATTCAGTCTATTAATCAGTTCGTTCCGCTCCTAAATCCATATTAGGACTTCTCCATGAAGTTGAGATCTCTCTTGAAGCTCTTGCTTCTCTTCTTCTACAACTTGCAAAAGTCTCCTCAACTCTACGTTTTCGGCCTAAATGTTGTGATTTATCTCTTCTAACTCTTGAATTTTTTCTTCTTTCTTTGCTCCTTTGTCCATCCTGTAAAGAAGTTAGTGTAGCTCTGATACCACATGATCTAATAACAAGTGAGTTCTTTACTCTACACAAGTTTTCAATTGGGAATCATTTTTTGATGAATTAATTGCATAAGGATTAAAAGACATATGATTCCATGATTAACCATGCTTTTAAAAAATAACACATAACATACATGAACTCAAATGGAATAAATCACATGAAAAGACAAGAGAGAGACAGCCAATGGTGGTAACGAAGTTCACCCCTCCTAGGCAACGTCTCCGAACCTGCTTCAATTGGAATATGGATTGCTTTCATTCCTTCTCCAAAATATGTTGGGACCTTCTCACAAGTGATTACATAAGAGATTCTTTCTGCTTTAATGAGGATTCAAGAAGACTACTCACACTCACATCTCTCCATATATCAAGAAGGATAATACCTTACATGAATACGTCTCTCAATGCTTAGGAGTAGTAGCACTATGGCTCTCTAACTTCACTCATTAATTCCTCATTACTCTCTCCCTTACATAGGGCTCACATAAGGTC
The DNA here is from genome assembly GCA_900067695.1 of Picea abies. Classification (NCBI taxonomy): domain Eukaryota; kingdom Viridiplantae; phylum Streptophyta; class Pinopsida; order Pinales; family Pinaceae; genus Picea; species Picea abies. The sequence continues at coordinate 33,809 of CBVK0101073937.1, forward strand.
TTATATAGTTTTCCCCACTCACTCCTAGATCCACAATAATAGGATCTAATTACAAAAGAGGAAAGACAAGATCCATGAATGTAGGATCTCAAACTATCTTCAAGCAGATAATGGGAAAAGTCTCAAAACCACCCAAAGACTCTTCATCCATGTCCTTGATTCTCTCAACCTATAATTGAGAATAATGGAAAATTGGTCTGAGGTGGTTTCTCATATAAAAACCAATTTCCAAAATTATAATTTAATGATAAATATGTGAGTGTAATTTCCCTCACACGTATTAATAATTTTACATCAATAATGTATGAGTTTTTCCAAAAGCTCATAAAGCATAATTAAATGCATGAGCATCTCATAAAAGCATAAAAGAATGCATGAGACCACTTTCTCACAAAGCATTAATAAAATGCATGAGAAAATAAAACTCAAAACATATAAGTTTACCATCTTCACCACTCTACAAATCAACTTGGTGAACAAAGTAAAGTCCCTTCCATGTGTGGAGATCCGCCCGGATCACAATTTCATAATGCTTTTTATAATTATTTTTGTGATGAGTTATGTAGTGAATTACAGGATCTATGAAAAGGGAAGATGAATTAAATGAATATTTCCTATCAAGATTCATGTGTATTTGACATATATTTCCTCTCGTTGATAAGCCTTCTCAGATTGAACTATTTGAACATTTCCTATATCTTAATTCTCTTTTTATTAAGAAGGATCAATTAGATAGTGTTAGTGTGATATCATATTTTGATGATTATGAAGTTGGATGTGTTTCATAGGGGATTTATAGTCTTATACAAGATTTTGATATTTTAACATGTAATTTCATACTAATAAACATATAATTTCTTGCATAGAAATTTTAAGTTCCTATATTTTAGAGACCCATGTGGAAGGAAAAAACATGGAATTACCTCCTTTTTATGACAAGATAATACAAGTTCAAGCATTGGTCATGACAAAATCTTGTCATTCTTCTTTATCCATATGATTAGAGGAAAAACAGAAGAAGGAACCTCCACATAAGAACGAAAAAGGATGTCACCTCCTTTAAAATTTGATTGTGACTTCAGAAATGTTTGAGGAAGCATCTATCTCTTATAATAAAAATCGTGTTTTTGAGCAAACTTGTTTTGGTTTAACTATAGAGAGTGAAAAAGAATCTCTTGAAATTACACTCATGGAAAAGTCTAATGATTGTCTTTTCGAAGATGATTCTCCAGCCTCCTTACTCTAGAAATATTTATGATATTCTTCCATTGAATGTTTGTGAACATGAACTTCATGTAGATAATTCTATGATTTCCAACATGTTAGGGAAGAAGGAGGTAAAAAATATTTAGTTAACTGAAAGAGTAGACACATAATATACTAAATGTTTTACATCTTGCTTAAAAGAATTTAAAGATGATTTAAAAAAAAATGATAATGTGTTAAGTGAATGATAACATTTTTACTGGTCCAAATCCTTCAAATGATTCGTCTATCACAAATGAGGATTTGAGAAAAAACATCCATTTTAACGATACTCCTCATAGAGAAGCTTTTCATTTTTTTTCATTTCCGATAGCTATTATTTTTTATACCCTGACATGTTTAATACTTCTCATATGTAGATGTTTATTCTTGATCATTCCAAAGTGTTTTTGTTGGGATCAAATTTTATTGAGGAGCTTATTGTCAGTGGTCTAAAATTCGGGAATGAGAAGTATGTCAAGATGGACTTTGTGTCTTTTCAATATCTCCCATGTCAACCTTTAGAAGGGAAAAGTTATCTCTATTGATACTTGTCAAAGTGTGCCTTTTATAGATTATTGCATTGCCCTGAATATGAAAGATTGAAATCCTTATTATTTTCATAATCAGTTGAATGATACCATTAGAGTTAATGATATGTTTCTATACAGATGGATTTTTCCAATGACCTATCATTCAAATACCATGATCCTTCTTAGACTCCCGATCCATTGAAATATCAACTGCAAGATAATGAGGTACTTTGGTCTTTACCAATGATTGTGTTAAACCCTAATTATATTATTTATTCTTTTGAAAAAAAATGACATCTACAATTACAAGGCTCAAATTCAAGGTAAAATTCTAAAAACTTTCGCTTATAACTCATACCAGATATGTTCTCCTCCCATAGATTCATATAAGTAATTCCATATTGTTAAATTTGAATATTATGATAGGATCAAAACTTGGATAGATAATTCTTATGATAAAAGGATTCAGGACAAATTTATGGGAATCATCCTACACATGTTGAATATATAAGTTTATGGTTTAATTATTTCTACCATTCAAATACTCTACTACATGTTTCTGATCTTTGATGAACATGTGGTTACTATATCAAAATTACTTGAATGGTTTCATTGTTTATATTATTTCACTTAGTTCATGTTTTTTAGTGTAGAAGTAGAAGTAGATGAAATAAATCCATTTTCATTAAAACTCAGTTGTGATATAAGATTAAAGTTTTAATTATGAGGTACTTTTATCACATTCATGTCCTAAACACACCTTCGATTATATCTTGGTGTTCAATATATATATATATAT
>CBVK0101074001.1:0-20990 GCA_900067695.1 Picea abies
GCGAATTCGCAAATACACCCGTAACAAAGTAGGACTTCGAATAGAGTAGACATTACTTAACTGTAGTACTACAAGATGCGAATCAATTCGCACAATCAAATGATGAATTCCAAGCAAGATAGTGTCAACCAATAATTCAATAACGACGCTATACTCTGCAATGTTGTTGGTCGCACAGCCGAGGCACACACCTCGTAAGGAGACAAGTTCGTTTGTAGGGGCGTAAATTTCCCACGCAGCAGAAGCAAGGTTCTGAGTACTATGGCTAGCGCCATCAGCGAAGCCAATATAGGGTAGCGAAGACTCTAACATCTGGAAATCAAACACAACGTCACATAATGGCAGAGACCAGATAACGATAAAACCAAGCTATAGTAACACACAAGAAGTATGATACAATAAAAATACAAGTACTAGTGCACAGATGATTTTATGCATAGTACTTCTTCAAGTACAACCCATTCCTAGGTTCACTCAAAGGGATACCATCGTAATCTATCAACTCATAAGCTCCTTTTTCCAAAACTCGTCAAATGATATAAGGACCTCGCCACATGGGTTTGAATTTCCTAGCTTCTAACATATCTCGATCTTGTTCATAAAGAAGAACAAGATCACCTTCGAAGAAAATGTGAGGCTTGACATGCTTGTCATATTGGGCCTTGACACGCTTTTTCTGGGCTTCTATAACTAGGGTGGCATCACATTGAGTTTCATCTAATCGTATAAGATACAATAGACATTCTTCTTCAGCAGAAGTGTTGGGTAGGAGTTCAACAGCTAGTTTTAAAGAGGGTATCTAGCATTCAATAGGGAGAATGGCTTCCATACCATAGACTAACCGAAAATGTGTAAACCCAGTAGCGGACTTGACAGATGTCTGGTATGCCCACAATGCTGAAAAAAACATTGTGTGCTAACTTGTTTTATGAATCCCTATCATTCGTCAGAGCATAGTTATGAGAACTTTGTTAATCGCTTTGACTTGGCCATTGGCTTGTGGATAATAGGGTGTTGAGTTATCATGACGAAGACCCAACTTTTTCGTAAGTTCAGACATCATAAAATTCCTAAAGTGGCTACCATGATCAGTGATGATAGCTTGGGGAACACCAAAATGAGCTATGACATGATTAAAAAGGAATAATGTTATGGTCTTTCCAATGTTGTCAAATGTCAACATCGCCTCGGCCCATTTCGTAAAGTAATCAACAGCTACAATAATGTAACCATGCCCCCCGGCCGAGTGAGGGTGACATGTCATGAAATCAATGCCCCATTTCGCAAAGGGACCCATTGAGACCACAGGGTGAAGAGGAGCAGGATGTGACCGAATCTTCTGACTATAGGTCTGGCAGACATGGCATTTCTGAACGACGGTGATGCAGTCATTAAATAATGAAGGCCAAAAATACCCTACGCGTAAGATCTACTGGGCAGTAGCATACCCAGGCATATGATCACCACATGCTCCAGAATGGTAGTCATTCAGAGCTTTATCGGCTTCGTCAAATGTTAGACAACGTCGAAAAACAGAGTCAATCCCCCGATGGCAAAGAGTATCCCCAAGGATAATGTATTAACGAGCTTGATAGAGTATTCAACGTCATTCAGTACTGGACAAAGTAGGCCGAAAATTCTGGGTTTGGAGATATATAATGATATCCCCATACCAAACATCATCAGTGCAAATAAGGAAAAGAGATTCATCGGGTAATGAATCAACTGCTACATTTTCCGTGGCAGAATGGGGAAAATTGCATATCAACTCAACAAAAACTAAGGACTTCTTGGACTTGGCGCGATCGAATTCCAGTCAAACTCCTAGAGTATAACAATCCATATGGAGTATTTTCCCCCTAGCAATTGATGTGTCAAAATGTGTTGCATAGGGTTGCAATGAGAAATCCCCGTAGTCTTGCGTGAGAGGATATAATTCCAAAAGCGTTGGATGGATTGAACGGCAGCCAAGGCCAGTTTCTCGACATGTTGATACTTGATTTTAGTCGTCGTGAGACTTCGACTCAAGTAGTAAATAACATGTTCATCGTGAGCATCATCCTCTTGAACGAGGACCATACCAATAGCGTACTCCAAGGCAGCAAGATAAAGGAAATAATCACGACTATAATCAGGGGGAAAAAGAAGCAAAACGCATGTGAGGGACAATTTCAAAGCCTCAAAAGCGTTGTTGGTGGTGGTATCCCAAACGAACTTGAAATCCTTCTTTAATAGCCGCGTAAAAACACGAGTTATCTCGGCGTAATTAGGGATAAAACGATGAAGAAATTTTTCTTTCCCTTGAAAACTTTGCAACTGGCGAAGTGTAGAAGGAAGAGGGAGATTAAGAATCACCTCAACCTTCAAAGGGTCCACCCGAATCCCTTGACGCAAAACGATAAAACCTAGAAGATGGCTGGATTCCACATAGAAGATGCACTTGTGAGGATTCAAACGTATACGGTAGAACCGACAGCGAACGAAAATGGCTTGGAGGTGAATTGGGTGCTCGACTCTGCACATAGAATGAGAGGGTAAATCGTCCAAATAGGATTGAACGATGTGCTTGATATCATGAAAATCATAAGACATAGCGCGTTGAAACGTTGCACCAACATTCTTGAGACCATAAGGAAGTTTTCAATAGGCAAAAGTACCCCAAGGACAAATAAAAGCAGTCTTATGTTGATCCTCGGGAACAATGTTAATTTGATTATAGCCGGAGAAACCATCCATGAGAGAGAAAATTTCACTTCCGGCGCAGTCATCGACAATATGATCGACGAAAGGGGTAGGAAAGTTGTCTTTTGGACAAGCTTTATTGATATCCCTATAATCAACACATACATGAATCGTACCTTGTTTCTTGTCAATTGGGACAAGATTGGAAACCCAGTCTGTGAGAGCCACTGGATAAATAAAGATGGCTTTTAGAAGTTTCTCGACTTCAATCTTTATAGCAGTCGATTTACGTGGGTGAACTAGACGAAGGCATTGCCGGACGGGTTTAGCGTCAGGATATTTCTTAATCTCATGTATCACAATCTCAAGGTCGATACCTGGGATTTCTTCGTAGCTCCAAGTGAAAATGTCACGAAACTCTTTGAACAGGGATGTATAGGTGACTATTTCGTCAGGGGAACATGAATCTCCAATATGGACATTTTCGACGATTCTAGGTTTGATGGATATGTCAATGGGAATCGTGGGCGAGATATTTCTTAAGTTCCCTTCAGCAAACACATCGTGCGTAGACTCGGGAATGGTCGAGATGATGAAAACGGTCGACGGGGTCGAAATCCGTTGGTAGTTCTCAAGAGTATGTTGCTCCAGAAAGAGGATGGAACGATGATGCCCATCGTCCCAAGGGTTGTCCTCTATGATGGACATGATCATCTCGTCAGTGGGAAAAATAACACGAAAAGGATCGGGAGACAACTCATCAAGAGAGGGGGTAGAAGGTGTTGTCGATTGAATGGCCTGATAGGCGGATTCAACTGGACTTAACGGAATTTCGTCGCCGAAACGAAGATGATCTCCGAGGTCATGGACTATCCAAGGGTCATGAGACACAGGAAGTTCACGAGGCAAAGTGGAGATCATATTGATGGAATCAACAGACGAGCGTGGAACATCGAGCAGTGGAATGGGGAAAGTACCCATTAACAAAGAGTCCTTGAGAAGGCCTACACCGACGTTCTCATAACCCGGCGAGGTTTTAGTAATAAACGGTACGTTGCCAGTACAAGTATCGGAATTGAAGAAGGCAAGTTGATCGACGGTAACAACCTAACCTTGGTGTGGGAAACGTAACACACAAAAAAGGGTTGACACAACTACACGCATGGAATCGATTCAGCTACAGCCAAGCAGAAGATTATAATCAAGGGGAGCGTCAAAGATTTCCACTTCGACTTGGACCATTTTGCCTTCTAGCGTGATAGGCAACGAAGGAAGAACACCATAGGGCTTAAAACTAGAGCCATTTAAGGCTTTAAGAGTGTTCTGGGATTCATTCAAAGAAGGAGAGCCAATGGCTTTCCAGCAAGCGAGAGACATGACGCACGTCGAGGCACCCTCTTCAATAACGGTTCAAAAAATGTTTTTGTTAGAGACAACCACTTGGATCTGGAATGCAAGTTGAGGGGGTAACCTTGGAATGTGATATTCCAAGTCAAAGATTATTAAATTTGTATCCGTAAGATCAATTCCACCGATAGCTTTCAACAGTGCCTTCCATTGTGCAGGACAAGTTTGAAGGACTTCAAGGGCTGACATCGCAGAAGGTGCTTGGGCCAGATCTTCAACAATGTTTTAGTTTTGGGCCACACGAGCATGAGGATTGAAATTCGATTCCCAAACGACGCCCTTGGAGGGGGGTCGCAGAATTGTGTCGAGGCTCGGTCGTTCGAGATGAAGATGATCGTTTATAGGTGGAGTCGTGGGAGAGGGTTGTACCAAATAAGGGGGTAAATCATCAACCTTCTCCTTAGAGGGAGAATAATCTTTGGCTCGAGTAGTGAGCACAACGTTGTTTTTCTTAGAATCACCAGTACACATCAAAACATAGGAGGTGGTAGAAGATGAGGGTTGGTCATGGATGACCAATTGAGCCTGTTGTTGAGACGGGAAGGGTTGGGACAAGACAGCCAGTGTAGATGTTTTTGGAGCTCCTTGAAGGAACTTAGTGACCTGGACACGTCGTGGACAATCCTTCATGTAGTGATCATCACCATAGATAAGGAAAGGGTATCATGGTTTGCGCTTATCCCGATCATCAACAGGGGTAGTTTTGGTTTGCTCTGCTTGATAATTATTTTTTCCCTCCTTATTCTTACCTCTCCCCTTTTTAGATTTGTGTTTACTGGCTGGGGTAGATTGAACAACATTTACCTCAGAAGTCTTGCCGGTGGGAGGGGCAGGAGACAGAGCATTTTGAACATTATAAGAAGAAGATTTAGGGTTTGTGCTTGAAGTGGCATGTGATTGGGCTTGGGCAGTACCAATCACACCATCAGCTGCGTGTGAGGCAGCTGGAGTAGTTGAAGTGCCGGAAGAATTAGGATGAGGTAATTCAGGTAATAAATCATAAAGGGTTCCCGTTTGTGAATAAACAAGGTCAAGATATTGAGCACAACTTAAAGCCTTCTCTTCGGTGACTACGCCACCCATGGAAATGTCCTTATCGATTTCATTCACAAATGATTTTGTAAACCATTCTGCAAGTAACTGATCAGGGAGCTCAAGTTTAATGAGACGTCGTCTCCTTCGCCACTCATGGATGTGATCAGATATATGAGTGCCTTTAGTCTGTTTGAAGGAAGTCAAAATCTCGGTACCTATGTCATAACGGATCGGTAACTGGTAATGCGTAAGGAAAGACATAGCTAGGGTGTTGAAGTCAGAGAAGAAACCTCGTGGCAATTCGATATACCACTTCGTAGCAGAACCGGTAAGGGTTCGTTGAAAAAGACGTAAACGAATAGAGTCATCCATCAACGAGTTGGATGAACACCATAGGTGAAAAGTCACAACATGATTGTTTGGGTCCTCTCCCACTTTGTCGTTGAATTTAGGAATGTCCGATGGAATCTTGGCTAGTATAACAGGCCATTGGGGAGAGTGACGAATAGGATCATTTAAAATCCTTGACAAATATGGAATATCCAAAGTGGTGAGAAAGGGTAACTATCGATTCACCTGTGGGTACTGGTGGCTTTGGGGAGGAAGCCCTGTCAGAAAAACAGTAGGACCATAAGAAGTCTGCATATAATGTGAAGATCCAGGCATATTTGGTGGTGGTTGGACAGGATAGTAGCTCATCGGATTATACCCTGAAACAGAGGCTTGAGTTTGAGCATTTTCCCCCCAAATGGGATTAAACGAACCGGGATATGGTTGGCCCACACTAGGGTGTGTTGCGGACGCAGCTGAAAACTGCTGACCCCCAGACATTCGAGGAGGATTTTGTATCAACTAATTCCAATACTGGGCCAAGGATGGAGGTATATTTTTCCCATAAGGTGGGGTTTCCCCTCCCATTGAAGGTGGTGTAACAATTGAGGGCAATGTTCCAATTGGCATTTTCCAACTGAGAGGGGGTTGAGTTATACTACCTTGATGATATTGTCCACCAACTGGAAACTGATAAGTTGGAGTGAATGACGGAATAGCGCCGCTAAGATTAGGATTGCCAGTAGAAGATGAAGAAGGTCCTCCAAAAGGAAATTGAGGGAGTGTCGGTACAAAACCGGGAAGAAATTTCCCAAAAGAAGAAGGACCACTAGTAGAGTCGGATGGAGTTTGCGCAGGAGTAAGAATGGAAGAATTCAACGCACGGTATCCAGGTGGTAGTGTCGGATTGACATTGGGCGTTCACAATGTGTTGATAGGAGAAAGACTAACCGCAGTGAACCCATTTGGAACACTCGTAGTAGCTGTAAGATGGGCCATTTCAGCAGGGACAGTATAGTGATAAGCAGTAGTCAACGGTACTGTCTCTGGACTAGAGATTTCAAAAATCATAGGTGGATTGATTTCAGAAATCACAGGGGAACCTGGGCCAAAAAGGTCTCGTTGGAAAACACCTGTAGACCAAAAAATATCTTGGCCTTCTATGCCAGGAAAGGGTCCAACTGGTGATCCAAAAAATGTAACAACTAATTCAACGAAATAATTCAGTCGCATAAATGGTCGCTCGGAATCAGGGTGACGTCAAAATTTCTCTCGAGTATTAGTAATTCAAAAATGTTCTAGAGAGTCAGTGTGTTCCACTGGTGGTGTGGTGACGACTGGGACTTCACTCTACCGAGGAGAGCCTCCAGGTGTGCTTGTGGGCAAGGGTTGAGAACCTTCCATATGCTCTGGAGATAAACCCTGCATTCTACGTGAACAATGTGGAGGAGCTATTGTAAATGAGCGACAGACTTCGTGAAGAAAATCCTATGGTCAACTTCGAGAAACAGACAACAAGCGCTAGTAAACAAAATCTAGGAAGCAACACCAAGCAAACAAAACCTTCTAATTTCGAAGCCACTAGTTGGTGATGAAATCCAACGTCGCAACAATGAGACGAGAAGGGGTTGGGCTAGGGTGGAAAAGTTACGTTGATGACCTGCTTAACGGACTTACACCCTGGTGCAAGCTCCCACACATAATCGTGGGTATACCCTCCAAGGAGCCCGAGTGAGTTTGGTCAATGTCAATTCCAAGTACCGTGCATACTTTCCCCTCCACAGTCACCTCGGGTAAGAACCTAGAAAGATAGGCCAATAAGGTCACCACCAACAAAAATAAAGCCTGGGGGAATAGTCGACGGTCCGATCCACACGCAAGGGCAGGGTATCTAGCCCGAAATCAACTCAAAAGGCTTCCACTCATCATTGTGGGTATACCTCCGAGTGATCCCCGTAGTACGTGCAATATCTACACTGATACCAACAAAGCAGGGTGAGTAACTCTGCCAATATCAATGCGACCTCGTGCTTGACCCTTGTGTGAGAAGGGCTTCCCAGGACAGGATATTGCAAATGGAATTTAACACTCCCTAACACAAGATGTTATTGTGTGTTTTGTTCTTTTGGAGAGTGTATCTCTCTTCCTACTCCAAAGCGCTAGCCTAGCTAAATATTGGTGTAATAGAGCCCTAGAAAAGAGTTACTAGATAAATTTTACAATTGCGCAGTGTTATTAAGAGTTGTTGTTTACTCAAAGGCAACGGAGGTGAAACTTATGTTGTATGACTCTGACCCAACAATGCATGAATGAGAATGAAATAGATCACTTTGCATTCAATGAATCCTATGTATGGGAGAGAGAGATAGTTTGTCTAGATCAACCGTGAACTACAATGCAAAATTTCCTTTAAAATGCAAATGCCACCAATCACATATCAACAACAATTCTCTATTGTGTCTTTTTCAATAACTTCAACAATTTATTTTCAATGTTTTTCAAAAATGAAAATGATTTTTTGAAAGAAAAACTTTTGTTCACTTTTCAAAAAGGACCCATACTATGATATTAAGAGTACTGAAAATCAAAAACCAATAAACAAACAATGACAAAAACCCAATCAACTCTTTCAATGAAAACAAAAATAAAGAGAAAACCAAAATAGTCTTTCAATTGCCTAAGAAAAATGATCTTTCAAACAATAAGAAAATGATAAAGACCAAGAAAACTCGACTTTCAACTGATCACTGATCCTTAACTAATCAAACACACTCAGATTCCAAAATCAGAGAGTATGGTTTTGCCAAGAAAAGTCAAGAAACTAAAGTCAAGACAAAAAATGACAAGAACTATTCATGCACGCAAACGAAGACAAGAAAGACATCAATCAATGGTCCAAGAAACTCTTATGAGGTAACTAAATTGATCTGGGCTGTTGAAGATGCTAAAACTCAAATCCAAATTTTTGAAAAAATGAGTTCACAGGCTGGCAATACTACACAGTGCGAGAATCACTGATTCTCGCAGGTGACCCTTGAGTAGGGTGTGAGAAACTCGCACTGAATTCTAAAGGCAGGATGCAAACCCTACCAATTCTCGTAGGATGCAGTGAAGTGCAGTGTGAGAATGTCCGAACATAGTCAAAATTTTGGAAAATGAAGCAAAATTTGAAAAGGCCTCTGGACCCAGAGCATCTATCAGGATATCCTGAAGACTCGGAGATTGATAGGACAGGAGAAAAGTAAAACTAGAGAAAATGTCCACAGAAAAATACCAAAATCCACAAAGAAAAAGGGTTGATCCCAAGTGGAGTCGCCAATTTTGTTATCGGACTAATCGGTATGTGTGGACACTAACTGATCTCCCTAGATCCACCTGGATCTAGAACAAAACAGGACAGGACATGACTCTTTCCCTAAGTTTTGACCATTGAATCAACTAGTAGGAAGGAATAAGTAACCTACCTTTATATCGCTTCCTAGGGTCTCTGTTTCTCCAGCTTTTCTCTGGCGCTCTCGTGAAGTCAAGACCAAGACAACACAAACCAACCAAAGTGAAGATAGCAAAATATATTCAACAGTCAACCTATGTGTATGATCAAGGAATTACACAATAAAGTGAGATTAACTTTATGGGAAAGGGACATGCCACTGTATCATATTAATGGAAAGTAAAGATTACAACCTGAGCCTTGATGTCACAAAATTCCTTTCGATGGCTCTTGGCTCCGACACACACACTCGCTCAATCCTTGTATGAAGAAGATTAAATCCTCTTGGTAGACTTGCTAGGGTCTCCAAGCTGTTGTTCAATGCTAATTCCTTCACACAATTATTTCACCACTTCTCCAATGAATCTTGCTTAACCTTTTCCATGAGAATTCCCTCAATATATAGGAGAGAATGAATTAGCTACTTGGATAAGAACAATCCCACAATATCTGGGAATCCAGTACAAGGATAACCATTCGAATGCCAACCCATACTTCTAGAATATTCCCTTCTAGAAACATCGAGAATTCATCTTTTTCCATTCTTTAGGAAGAGTTCGCACCCTAACTATTCAACACAGTGCGAGAAGTTCGCATCCTGGCTTAAGGCAGCCTGTGAAAATCAGCATTCTCACACCCAAATATACTAGCAGCCTACGAACCTTCTTCAAAAATAAGTTTTCTGGGAAGATATGAAAGTAACTTTTCACAGGAGAAAGTTCTTATGAAGAGCCTGAGCACACCATCATCAATACATCATCATGACAACCAAAATCATGGGTAACAATATAGATGCTATAATAAGAGGCTGCATAAAATGGTTGACTATATTGATGTAAAAATTGATGAAGGAATCCCAACAAGAGAGGTGTACAGTAATGAGTCTTTTATAGAAGACACAGCTAAAGCTGAAGATGAACAGGTCCAAGAATCAAAAAATGAAGACTCAGACACTCAGATAGGCTCAAATCAGCAGTCAACTACAAATTCCTCCTCCAGAATCATTCAAAAGAATCATCCTGCAAGTCAGATAATTGGAGAAAAAGACAAAGGTGTACAAACCAGGAGAAAGCTAATCAAAAACACCGAACAATCTCATATAGATTTCATATCCATGCTGGAACCCAAGAATTTTAATGAAGCCAGCAAAGATGACCACTGGGTTAAAGCAATGAATGAAGAACTTGATCAGATTGAGAAAAAAAATACGTGGGAGATGGTTCAAAGACCTGAAGGTAAAAACGTCATTGGCTCCAAATGGATTTTTAAGAATAAGTTGAATGAGAAAGGACAAGTTATCAGGAACAAAACAAGGTTAGTCTGTAAAGGCTATGCTCAGATAGAAGGACTGGATTTTGATGAAACATTTGTGCCCGTAGAAATATTAGAATCTATCAGAATGTTTCTTGCCTATGCTTGTCATAAAAGGTTTAAAGTCTGTCAAATGGATGTTAAGTCAGCTTTTCTAAATGGAGATTTAAGTGAAGAAGTCTATATGGAACAACCAGAGGGTTTCAAACTGTCTGGTAACCTTGATTTAGTATGCAAGATGAAGAAATCTTTAGATGGGTTAAAACAAGCCCCTCGAGCCTGGTATCACAGACTGGATACGTATCTCAAAGACAAAGGGTTCAAGAGAGCAACAACTAACAACAATATGTATATTAAAACAGAGGATAATAATTTGCTCATCGTATTGGTCTATGTAGATGACATCATCTTTGGATGTAATAAGGATTCATTGGTACAATGGTTTGCTTCTGCCATGGATTATGAATTTGAAATGTCTTTGATAGGAGAATTGTCATGTTTTCTTGGTCTGCAAATTACTTAGAGGTCCGAAGGGATGTTCATTTCTCAAGAAAAATATCTAAGAGAAATGTTGAAAAGGTTTCAAATGGAAGATTCTAAACTTGTGGGTACACCTATGGTAACTGGATGTAAATTAAGCAAGAATGATGATTCACCTGATGTTGATCAAAGATCATATCGATCAATGATAGGCAGCATATTGTACATCACAACATCTCGCCCAGACATAATGCATGTTGTAGGAATGGTAGGAAGATATCAGGCTGCACCTAAACAGATTCATTTGCAAGCTGTCAAAAGGATATTCAGGTATTTAAAAGAAACAATGAATTATGGTTTGTGGTATCCCAGAAATCAGAATTTTCAGTTAACTACTTATTCAGATGCAGATTGGGCAAACTGTGTTGATGAGAGAAAAAGCACTAGTGGAGGAGCATTCTTCCTGGGTGACTCTTTAATAGCATGGCTTAGTAAAAAGAAAGGTTCCATTTTGTTATCAACCACAGAGGCAGAGTACATTGCTACTGCTACCTGTTGCACTCAAGTATTATGGATGATTCAGACACTTGCAGACTTGGAGGTAAAATACACTGCACCGATCCCAATTCATTGTGATAACACTAGTGCCATCAGTGTGTCTAAAAATCCTGTCTTCCACTCCAAGACCAAGCATATTCCCATAAAATATCATTTTCTAAGAGAGCAGGTCACCAATCAGATTGTTCAGGTCCATTACATTCCCACTATAGAAAAAATTGCAAACATCTTTACTAAACCCCTAGCCAAGACACCTTTTGGATATCTCAGACAAAAGTTGGGAGTCATCCCATCTCACATCTAAGAGATTCTATCCTGTTAGGGGGAGTCCTGTATTGGTTTCATATTTGATACCTCCTAAAATTAACGCAACAGCTCAGGGGGAGCATGTTTTCTTTGACATTGATGTCAAAGGGGGAGAAAAGAACAGGGGTGCCTTTGTTGCCATCAATGCCAAAGGGGGAGATTGTTGGCATGTTTTACAGAAATTATAGGCTTGTCATTGATGGCAAGTACAACAACAAATATGGCAGCAAATGTGCAAAGGATTGTAGGGAGGTCAATGATGACAAGATAAGAGTAAGCATCAATGAAAAACATGAACAAAGTAAGCTCAAGAGTAATTAGCGCAAAGTTGATCGTAGTGCCTAAGCTCGGGAGGAGAAGCGTCAGTGATTGTTGGATCCCATTTAAATTCCCAAAAGAAGGAGGACCGTCAGATATGATTGTAGACAAGAAGAATGCACAGAAGACGAGGACAGATCTCAGGTGCCAGATCTGAGCATAAGTTTCGACCATCGTTGGATCAGGGAGAACTTGCACATTCATTAAAGTGCAAGGAGAAGCGGGTATATAAAATCCCAAAAGAAGGAGGACCGTCCATCTACGGGTAGGACACGTGGACATAGATCACCATTTCACTAACTGGAAAGTCAAAGGTATGAAATGCTCCATCCTTTCACCTCTCGAACTCGCGATATGCGAAATTGTGAAATAATCTCAACTGTTAGATCGAGGCCAAATATGGACCGTTGATCAGGCACAACGAAGGCTCGTGGAGTTGCGAAGTCTCGATAAAATCTTGACCGTTGATCCAAGAGGGATTCATGGCAGAAGATCAGAGCATGTCAAAGACTTCATTTCTGGGTTTCGCGAATTGCGACTTGTAGAGGCAAGAAACAATACCACAGGAATGCCAAAATCGTGAAATGTGAAATCGTGAAATGATCTGAGCCGTCAGATCAAGGGTTGATTGGGACCGTTGATCCCATGCCATTTTGGAGTTTTGTGGATCGGTAGTTGAAAGTGTCAAGAACATTCACCACAGGAATGTTGAAATCGCGAAATGATCTGAGTCGTTGGTTCGAAGAGATTGTGGACCATTGATCCGACCCCCTTTGATGTATTGGAGACCGGGATTTCGGTTACCGGGAGATGGAGAAGTCAGAGACTCTCAACATCAGGAGTCCCGAAATGCCGAAAAATGAAATCTTGAAAAGAAATTTATGAACAAGCGCTTGGTCATGGCCATGGTCATATAGAGGAAGGAGCTAGTGCAGAAAAGATACATTACGGAGTTTCGGAGATCGCGACATGGACTGGCGAGACACTTGGCCACAGAAAAGCTGAAATGATGAAATAAAAAATAAAGGCAAGCTTATGAAGATCATTCAACGGTGCAGATGAAACTGAAGGAGATTGGAGGGCTATTGTTGCACAACACAGTGAACCTGCCAAAAACCAGTGATGAGTTCTACCAGAGGACTCAAAGACACTTAGAGGTGATTGAAAGAGGAGGTGAAGAGTCTCAATAGATCATCCAGTAGAACAAAGACTATTCGTGGAGGCGACTGACAAGTGGATGAGCGTTGAAGTTTGTAACTGAAGCAGAAATTATAAGCTCGACTATGATATAGAAGACGAAGAGTCTCAATTTCTAGAGAGGCTGAGGAATCTCAGCATGACATCCAGTGATGTTGAACGCGTGGGAAAACCACCATAAAAGTTGAAGGATTACCATGATGATCAGACAGAGCACTCAAGATGTGGAAGAGATTAACGCAGTGTGAGCAGGTAGAGGCATGGTGTACATTGCATGCATAAGGTGTACAGAAGCTATATGTACACGAGACAGAGATGTGATGAGGCAGTTGTTGCTGAGGTGAAGTAATGCATGTGTGAAGAAGGAAAGGGGTGGTGCAGCAACTAAAATAGACAGGAAACAAAAGGTGCATTGAATGGGAATGGCACATAGAGCACAAAAGGAAAAAGAACAGAATGGGCAGCGGATTCATGCAGGAAGATAGTGAGGAAAACTGAGTAGAAAAATCTTGCAAAATAGTGATGAGACTGATAAGTTGTTATTGCACACTATATCACTGTAATAGGTTTCAGTATTTCATATTCATAATCTAGGGTGGAAGGGAGGTGCTAGGGAGGACTGGTGTCCTCAGAGGTTCAAGTGGGTGCTTGAACACAGTGAGTAGTAGCTTCCTTCTAGTTGGTGCTAGAGAAACCAGGGAGTAGGTGCTTCCTTCTAGTTGGTGCTAGAGAAACCAAGGAGTTGGTGCTTCCTTCTAGTGGGTGCTAGAGAAAACAGAGAGTTGGTGCTCTGAGCAAGTTGCAGCTTGCAAAAATAGAGGTTGTAGCCTCACAATGAGTTGGTGCTCATATGTATGATAATGTAAAGAATGTAAATAATACTTATCATATAAAGAAGAAGAGGTTTTTACCCTGTATGGGTTTCCTTGGGAAATATCTGTCTCTGTGTTTCTCATATATTTGACTGATGTTGAATGTGCCATTGTTTATTTCCCTGCATTATTGTGATCATCGTTGAGTGCCTTATAAATATTTTAAAATAAGCATAATTGTTTAAGCTCGGTGACAACTTATTCACTCCCCCTCTCAGTTGTCCAACAATTGGTATCAGAGCCTGCCCCTTTTATCTAAGGGTAGATCCTAGAGCTTAAACATGTCAAGACATGAAGGAAATTCAACCAATAAGGCCCCTTTGTTCAATGGAACAAACTTTGCCTTCTGGAAAGTTAGAATGAGAACCTACATAATGGCTTTAGGTGCAGATGTCTGGGATGTGGTAGATACTGGTTAAGTAAAGCCAGTTGTACTAACTAATAAGGATGACAAGCTAGAATTTATCTTCAATGCTACTGCTATGAATGCTATCTTGAGTGGGCTTGCAGAAGAAGAATTCATAAAAGTTATGCACCTAGGAACTGCCAAAGAAATGTGGGACAAACTCATTAGCAGTTATGAAGGTAATGAGAAGGTAAAGGATTCCAAGCTTCAAACCTACATAATACAGTTTGAATAGTTGAAGATGAAAGAAGATGAAAATGTTGGAAAATACTTTCTGAGAGTAGAAGAAATGGTAAATGCAATGAAATCACTTGGTGAAAAAATTGAGGAACCTTCTTTAGTTCAAAAAATCTTGAGATCTCTCCCAGATAGGTTCAATCTGAAGGTCTCTGCTATATAAGAACTTAATGATCTAAAAACCTTGGAGTTTGATCAACTTCTAGGAACATTGATTGCATATGAAATGAGAATAGTTAAAGATAAACCCACCTCCAGAGAAGCATCATTTAAGGCATACAAGAATGAGGATTTTGAGCCCGATGAAATTGAAGCAAAATTTGTGAAGAGACTAAAGAAGGGATCAGGCAAATACAAAGGTAAACTACCTTTCAAATGTTTCAACTGTGGTAGGATAGGTCATTTTTCAAATAAATGTCCCCACAAAAGAAAGGATCAGACATGTGATGATGAGGAGAAGCACAAACACGTAAATTTCCTTAAAGAGAATAACTTTAAGAAGAAAAGTCTTTGCGTAAACAATGATGATGATCCTTCAGATGATGAAGACAATGAATCCTCTATTGATGATAAACTAAATGACTTCATACTTATGGCCAAAAAGGATTATGATAATAAAATCACAGGAAGTGATTCTAATGAAGAAGAAGTTGCAGTTGACATGGAAGGAGAACCGATCAATGCACTGGAAGAGATTGACAGACTAAGAATTAAGAATAGAAAGCAAAGACAATTGATGATACAGTTCGAGAAAGATAGTAAAGAACCTGATGAATACCTTGTCCTACTAAAAGTGGAATTAGAAGAGGCAAAGAAAATCGAAGACATTCTGAAATCACAGTTATCAGAAAAGAAGGCAAGATGTGAAGCCTTATAACAAGAAGTAGTGGAAACTAGGAAAGAGATGGAGAAGTTTCAAGCCTTGTATAATTAGAATCTGTCAAGTATCAAAGCCTCAGAAGGATTAGCCACCATTCTAAATCAGCAAAGGAATCCAAAGATGAAAACTGGTTTGAGTTAGGAAGAGGGATGAAGTAGTGGTAAGCCAAGAAACAAAGAACCCATCAAGTTTTTCAAATCTACAACCAATGACAACAACAAACCTACAGAAACAAAGAAAGACAACCAGTCGCCCAGGACGATTAAAGAAAAAGGTGCCAGGATTGAATCTGTAGAACAAAGAAATAGTGCGCTCCCAGCTGAAAGATGTCATCAGCATGGAATAAATCGATTTTCTCAAAGAAGACAACCATTTTCCAGGTACAAATAATTTTTCTATGGCTATTGTTTCTACTATTCTAACTTTGGTCACAAAGCTGTAAATTGTTCCTTAAGACTTAGACATAAGCAATTAAGATTTCAAAGGAATAAATACTTGCCACAACAAAGAATGATATAGCCAAGTAACAAACCTTCACAGATTGCAAATTGCCAAATTAAGTTTAGAGACATGCAACTAAGGAGGTCAAGAAATAATCAACAGTCAATAAGTAGACAATGCTGCAACAACAATTTTGACGTATTGAACAATGAGATTGAATGCTACATCTGTCATAACTGTGGACATAAATCTATTGACTGTCGATTAAGGAACTATGAACCAGATTTGAATTCCCCTGTTGAAAATGTCAAGGTGTGGAAGAAGAAAGAAAGTGACAAGTGTGGATTAGTGTTGTCAAATCAAAGAAAAATGAACCATTGGTATATAGATAGTGGATGCTCCAAACATATGATGGGAGACAAAGGTAAGTTTCTATCTCTAAGTGAAAGCAAATCAGGAAATGTAACCTTTGGAAATGATGCTCCAGGTAAAATAAACGGTAAAGGGATGGTGAGTTTAAGTAATGGAAAATGAAAAGCTCAAGATGTTCTACTTGTAGATGGGCTGAAACATAATCTGCTCAGTGTAATTCAAATGTGTGACAGAGGATGTGAAGTGGTGTTCACGTCCAAGGACTACAAGATAAAGTCTGTAAACTCAGGACAAGTGGTGGCCAAAGGCATAAGGACAAAAAATAATGTATATGTGCTGAAAGAAAATAGAGAAGAGTGTCATCTAAGAAAACATTATGAAAGTTGGTTATGGCATAGGAGACTTGGACATATAAACTTTGACCACTTAATCAAACTCAAAAATATCGAGGCAGTAAAATATCTTCTGAGAATATCAAAGCCCCAAGATTCAATGTGTAAACCCTACCAAGTAGGAAAGCTAACCAGGACACAGTTTAATTCCAAGAGCTTTACTTCAACATAGAAACCACTCCAACTAGTTCATATGGATTTATGTGGACCATCAAGACAGGAAGGTACAGGGAAAGAAAACTACTTCATGCTGATTATTGATGATTACTCCAGACTTACTTGGGTTGCCTTTCTCAAGGAAAAAGTTGAAGCTTTTGAGCAGTTTAAAATATTTAAGGCTTTAATTGAGACTCAAACAGGAAAGAGGTTAAAGGCAATAAGATCAAACCGAGGAGGAGATTTTATGTCAAGTAACTTCAAGGAATTCTATGATAAGCATGGGATCAAGAGAGAATACACCATCCCAAGAACTCCACAACAAAATGGAGTAGTTGAGAGGAAAAACAGAATAGTGCGGGAAATGGCCAGGTCAATGATGAATGAGAAGAACATTGTTCAAACCTACTGGGTAGAAGCAATACACACAGTAGTCCATGTTCTTAACAAATCCCACCTCAAACCACAAAGTGACAAGACACCTTATTAACTGTGGTATGGGAGACCTACTTCAATTAAACACTTTAAATTCTTTGGGAGTAAATGTTACATAAAGAATAATGATGAGAACCTTGGCAATGAAAAGGTTGATGAAGGTATCTTCTTAGGGTATGAGACAAACAACAAAGGATACAAATGTTATAATAAGAGGCTGCATAAAATGGTTGACTGTATTGACGTAAAAGTTGATGAGGGAATCCCAGTAAGAGAGGTGTACAGTAATGAGTCTTCTACAGAAGACACAACTAAAAATGAAGATGAACAAGTCCAAGAATCAAAAAACGAAGACTCTGAATCAGATGAAGACACAGATACTCAAACAAACTCAAATCAGCAGACAACTTCAAATTCCTCCTCCGGAATCACTCAAAAGAATCATCCTGGAAGTTAGATAATTTGTGAAAAAGATAAAGGTATACAAACCAGGAGAAAGCTAATCAAAAACACCAAACAATTACATATAGCTTTCATATCCATGTTGGAACCCAATAATTTTAAGGAAGCTAGCAAAGATTACCATTGGGTTAAAGCAATGAATGATGAACTTGATCAGATTGAGAAAAACAATACATGGGAGATGGTTCATAGACCTGAAGGTAAAAATGTCATTGGTTCCAAATGGATCTTTAAGAATAAATTGAATGAATAGGGACAAGTTGTCAGGAACAAAGCAAGATTGGTCTGTAAAGGGTATGCTCAGATAGAAGGACTAGATTTTGATGAAACATTTGCACCCATAGCAAGATTAGAAGCTATCAGAATGTTTCTTGCCTATGTTTGTCATAAAAGGTTTACATTCTATCAAATGGATGTCAAGTCATCTTTTTTAAATGGATATTTAAGTGAAGAAGTCTATATGGAACAACCAAAGGGTTTCGAACTGTCTAATAATCCTGACTTAGTATGCAAGCTAAAGAAAGATTTATATGGGTTAAAACAAGCCCCTTGAGCCTGGTATCACAGACTAGATACATATCTCAAAGACAAAGGGTTCAAGAGAGGAACAGTTGATAACAATCTGTATATCAAAACAGAGGATAATGATCTGCTCATCGTATTCGTCTATGTAGATGGCATCATCTTCAAATGTAATAAGGATTCGTTGGTGAAATGGTTTGCTTCTACCATGGAGTCTGAGTTTCAAATGTCTATGATAGGTGAAATTTCATTTTTTCTTGGTCTGCAAATTACTCAGAGATCTGAAGGGATGTTCATTTCTCAAGAAAAATATCTAAGAGAAATGTTGAAAAGATTTCAAATGGAAGACTCTAAACCTATGGGCACACCTATGGTTACTGGATGCAAATTAAGTAAGGATGATGACTCACCTGATGTTGATCAAAGTTCATATAGATTAATGATTAGTAGCCTATTGTACATCACATCATCTTGCCCAGACATAATGCATGTTGTTGGAATCCTAGGAAGATATTAGTCTGCACCTAAACATAGTCATTTTCTAGCTTTCAAAAGGATATTTAGGTATTTGAAAGAAACAATGACTTATGGTCTGTGGTATCTCAGAAATCAGACTTTTTAGTTAACTGCTTGTTCAGATGCAGATTGGGCAAACTGTGTTGATGAGAGAAAAAGCATCAGTGGAGGAGCATTCTTCCTGGGTGACTCATTAGTAGCATGGCTTATTAAAAAGAAAGGTTCCTTTTCATTATCAACTACAGAGTCAGAGTACATTGCTGCTGCTACCTGTTGCACTCAAATATTATGGATGATTCAGAAACTTGCAGACTTGGACGTAAAATATGCTGCACCGATCCCAATCCATTATGATAACACTAGTGCCATCAGTGTGTCCAAGAATCATGTATTCCACTCCAACACCAAGCATATTCCCATAAAATACCATTTTTTGAGAGAGCAGGTCATGAATCAGATTGTTCAGGTCCATAACATTCTGACCACAGAACAAATTGCAGACATCTTTACTAAACCCCTAGCTAAGACACTATTTGAATATCTCTGACAGAAGTTGGGTGTCATCCCATCTCACATCTAAGAAAGTCCATCCTGTTAGGGGGATTTTGTATTGGTTGAACATCTGATACCTCCTAAACATACTACAACATCTCAGGGGGAGCGTGTTTTCTTTGACATTGATGTCAAAGGGGGAGAAAAGGAGTGGTCCAGACTAGATGCTACAGTTGGAGGTCCAAACATATGAGAGCAGTCATTCAGGGTTTCCATCAATGCCAAAGGGGGATATTGTTGGTATGTTTTCAAGAAGAGTGTGCTTGTCATTGATGGCAAGAAAAATAGCAATGATGACAAACAGGTAGACAAGGAAGATCAGTAGACAGGCAGGCAAGGAAGAACAATAGCGATTGAAAGGCAAGATCGAAGCATTGATCAGACTCAATTTCAGAGTTTTGGCTACCGATATTTCGGATACCGGGAGTTGGAGATGTCAAGGACCCTCACGACAGAAGTCCCAAAGTGGTGAAATGCGAAACGCCGATGTGATGTTGGTTCGACTCCATTTCATAGTTTCGGCTACTGGGATTTCAGATATTGAGAGTTGAAGTGTCAAAACACTTCACCACAGGAGTCCTGGAATTGCAAAATGCGAAACGCCGAAATCCCGAAAGCAGGAGACAGTTTCGGATACTAAGATTTCAGATACCGGGAGTTGGGGATGTCAAGAACTCTTACTATAGGAGTCCCGAAGTCATGAAACCTGAAGTCGTGAAATGCGAAATCATGAAATGTCAAAGACTCTATACCAGAGGTTCAGATACTAGGAGTTGGAGATGTCAAGGACTCTCACGACAAGAATCCCGAAGTTGCGAAGTGCGAAAAAGATAAAAAGTTGAGCTAAATCCATCTCAGAGTTTCAGAGACTGAGAGGTGGAGTTGTCAAGAACTCTCACATCAAGAATGCCAAAATCGTGAAGTGTCGAATTCATGACAAGATCTGGACCGTTGGGTCTGTAGGACACGTGACAACAGATCGTCATTTCACCAACTGCAAAATCAAAGGAACGGGGTTCCCTAACCTCTCGAACTCGCAACAGGAATTCATGAGATGCGAAATTGCAAAAGGCCAAAATGTGAAATTTCGAAATGATCAAAGCTAGTGCAAGCAAGCTCCATTTCAGAGCTTCGGATACTAGGACATGGAGCATCAAGAATTCATCACCACAAGAATGCCGAAGTGCCAAAAATAAAAATCATGAAAGCACTATATGGATATGTAATGTCCCCACTTTGGGACATCACCACAGGGCAGAGACTTATGATGACCAGAGTAGCCAGATGGATGTTATAGTGAGTACACGGGTATTTGAGAGGCATTATGGGGTCCAGTTGGCATTTATCATCATATTCCATCATTATGATCCATTCTTCATAGGTTGGCTTTGGTTTCGTTCCATTCCGACGATTTCCATGATTTTCACTATTTTGAGCTATAAGTTAATTAAGATCACTGAAGAGGGCATTTTGGGCACATTACTTGGAGGAACCTCTTAGTGTAATAGCTCATTGGAATCGGGAGGAGAAACACTACAGGATGGGATGGCTAGAAGTGAATTTTAGTGGCCAGGGAAGCCACGAGGAGAGATAAGGAGATTTTCAGAGGTAAAAAGGTTAATTAATTAATTAA